>WBZZ01004958.1:0-21074 GCA_019918135.1 Paulinella micropora
GATCTCTAGGATCGTGTAAGGTGACTCTGGGTCTTGCAGAAGTAGTACGTATCTTGCGTCCAGTCCACGTAGAAAGGAGAAGATTTGAAACTTCCACAGGTCAAATTCGTCGATGGGCTTCTTCGGGAATTTGGGGATCTTCAGTTGGTAACGCGGAGCGTCCAAGGCTCCATAACCAGTAAGTGTAACAGTTGACATCGTGCCGGTTGTACACTTGAATAGTGTTTAGCGCTGAGGTACTTTGTTCAAGGTTTTGCAGAAAGATAATGAAATTTAATCATTGGTCAAAATTGATATTAATTTCTATACCACAAATTTACTATGTTCAATAAATACCATAAATATTTCTCAAGTCTTGTGACCATAAATATATCTCAAGTCCTGTGACCATAAATTTATGGTGATGGTACAGTATGGTCCAAAGTTACTAGACCGGTAACAGGTATTGAATAATTGCAATATTGTTGTAACGATTAATAATTATGATAGGTAAATATGTAAATTGGTAATAGATATGAAAAGGACAAATATAAGTGTTATGTCGGAAATATGACCATATATGTGGTAAATTAATATTATAAATATGATTGCTTACTTGCCCGATGACTCTGCGACTTCGAAGCGACGCACGAAGAGGGAGGCTGCGAAACGCAAGTGATGATCTGCTTGAACATGTTGCCATATACCGGACTATTGACTCCTTGCTCGTTTGGAGGGTGACTTCATTCTTCGCACCAGGGGGGGGGGGCGAGTATTTCAATAGTCATCGAGTTACTAAGGAATAATAATTCACTAACTGTTTTGATCATGGCAAATATTATGCTCCTATTGGCTTTCACTTTGTGTGACTGAACTGCAATAATGTAATTTCATGATCGCCCTCATACTGCTATGCATCATATGTATCTTTGTCATACCTATCATGTAATGCGGCCCTCGACCTCATATCGTTGATTTGATCAATTGCATTTGTTGTCATTTATTGAATATACGGATATAGAGCCCGGGGGGGGGGTATTATAGTAGTATTATTACCACTTAGTCTAGATGGCATAATAGATATATATAGGAATAGGACTCAATATCATTAAAGGTTTTAATAATTAGTAACAAGTTTGTCGGACACGTGATCATAATTATTTACAACGGACTAAGTAATGCCAATTTTACTTGTCTCGATTGCTTCTAGTAACGGATCACGACGATACCGCTTATTGCGGACAATATCAGACTTTTCTCCTGACTTGCATTTTATAAGCCGACGAGCACTCGAGAAAGCCTTGCCAGTACGTAGGCAAGAACTGCCCCAGACGTCCGCGACCTCATGCGCACCGGTTTGGCTGGCTTTGGCGACTCGACGAACACGGTAGCCCTCAAGACCATGGTCGCGCAGCTGGGCACGATGGTGGAGATGAAAGATAAAAGTGCTCGAGGCCAACTCGAGGATCATCGAGCAGCAGACAGCTCGGCTCGAGGAGCAGACTGCTCGGCTGGCGCTGGCAAACGTGGCCTTGAAGCAACAGCAACTCATCACGAGTTTGCAGGAAGAGAAGGCTGTCAAGCGCCGGAAGCTGTTGTTGGGCGCGGTGCCAGTGTTCTCAGCAGAGGATGTTGATACAAGCGATAGCAACGACTACCCCGCGGGCTCGACTTGCAAGGGAGACCCACGCTGGTCGCCGCTAATGGCTGAACAAACTAGAGTCTTTGTTGAACCGCTAGCTCGTGCTATCACATCCTATGCCAAGGTCGTACGCGACCAGTACCTCAACGCACAGCCTGCGGGCGACAACAACAACGTTGATGATGGAGTAGTACAGCGTGCCAACGAGGATGCGCTCGAGGCGTTGCGGCAGGCAATTGCAGAGATTCTGCATCCCGCGCCTGGGGCCGTAGCTCGTTTCCAGGCGGTCAACGGAACCCAGATCTATAGCGAGATCGTGCGGATAGTGTGCAGGAGACTCCCGCGCAGAACCCAAAATTCAACACATTTGCCTCTCGCATACCTTTTCATTTATCTCGTGGCCAAGAACAAATTCTTTTCGCAAGTGGTCGGCGACGATGAGAATGCAGACTTGGCTAGAGACATTGAGCTGGCGTCTACGCTCGGATATGAAATTCTAGGAGACGATATTTTTCTGTTTACCTTGGAGGAACCGCGTGGCCTGGTGCGCAATGATAGTCAAGAGTTTCCATTGCGTACTGAAAAGCTCAGGCAAGCACGGAAAGGCGACGCACAGGCTGAGGCCTTCTTCTTGGCCAGGGGCCTGCCAGTGAAGTATCTAGTGCGTTAAAAAGAGTGCTAAAGCCTTTCAGTACGCAACTCAGACTTTCTCAGTAAACAATATATAATGCGGTATTTTGTGAGGAGACCGAGTGTAGGGACGGTGGAGAAATGTAGGGAAAGTAGCTGGGGGGGGGGGGGGCAAGACGGCGGAGAACTGTGGGGGGAGAAGGCCGCGGAAGGCGGGGGGGGGGGGCCGCCCTATGCACTTCTTTTTGGGGGGGGGGGGCGGAAGGGAATTTTAGTTATTGTTTTGTACTTTCTGTTATAAAAGAATGAACAAATCGACATTAGTTTTCCAGGCTGTTTAAAAAACTAACTCTAAATAGACAAAAAAAAACAACAGAAACAAAGAAAAAAAGCCAGAAATGGACTCAAAAGCCAGGAAAACTGTTTTGGGAGTGCATGACCTCGTCAGGCATATGAAAGACTTCGCCGATCCCGCGGCACAGGCTCTCTTTCAGGCCTCAGCTCGCTCCTATCAGGACCCCGACCAGGTGAAAAAGGCCCGCATCACAAACTTTCTGCTCTATCAACACTTTTACGCACTTTTGACACCAGGCCATTCATCGGTGGCTGACCTGGGACAGAAATTATTGAAATCACAAAGCTATTGGCTCCAAGAGCTAGACACGAAGTCTGACAAGGGACAGCGCGTCAATGGTGCGAACGCGTAGCTTCTCGAAGATGAGGCTGAATGGAAACGCCTAGTTTCAGAAATCCAACGTGACGGCAAAGTCCACTTCGCCCCGATGTTTGTTCCCCGTTTTTCAGGTTCCATGGACTTGGAAACTGGCGACTCAGCACCAAAGTACTGGGAGGCTATGGGACAAGCGACACAATTTTTCACTCCGGAAACCAACCAACTCAGGTCGTTAGTTATGATCGGGACAGGAGTAACATGTCGCGTGACGAGCAAGTTCAAACGACGCTCAGACAGGAGAACCAGAAGTGGTTCCCTTTCAAGTCGACCCTGGCGATAGCCTACCTGTGTTTACACAACATGACACTAGAACTAAAGGCGGGGGAGAGCTTTTTTCTTAAGTCTCTCAAGATTTTGGAACTCGTCCTGGCGCAGACGGAGCTGTGCTTAGCTGGCAAGAACGACTTTACGCTCTCCGAGTGCGAGCGACTCACGAAGTTTGCTATTACGCGGGGGCCGTCAGAAAGCAAAAAACGGTTTGAGGGTCTGCTGGTCCGGCGATCGGGCAAGAAACTGTTTGAGTGTCTGATGGTTCAGCGATCGGGCAAGAAAGACGGTACACTGAAAATAGACACCACGGCGGCGTTTAGCTTAACTGAGATATTTGGTTGTCCTGTGAAGAAAATGAAGATCTTGCTTTGCAGCGACGCGATGGGCAATGCGACGGAAAAGGATGATATACGGATTGGACAGTGTCATAACTTGCTAGAGATAAAAATCGACAGCAAGCGCGAAACAACGCGGGGATCCACGCGGAGCAAATCGACGCCCGTCGAAAAACCAAAGTCCTTGGCGTTGAAATTGTACTACTGTGGAAAACTTCGCGACGTCGCTCTGCCCCGGGCTCTCAGCTGTGAGAACACGAGCGTAGACATCAAGGGTTTGAACAGTCTCAGTACTGTCACGCTGCCTGCCAAGGGCTGTTTGAGCTGACATTGAACGACTGTGGAAGCCTGTGCAAAGTCGTTGCACCTAAGGCTTTCACGTGCAAGGAAATGCGGCTAGTAGGAGAGAAGTCGAGGAGTTTCGACCTTCTTGCACTGGCTGCGAGCTGCGAATGTGACGGTGTTATGACACTGCGCTTCGTTGACTGCGACTTCCAAACAATTGCTATACCTGCGGCCCTTAAGTGCCATGGGATGTATGGTATGTTGTGAAATGAAGTTTTTGCAAGCTTGCGCAGCAAAAGTGAATTTAGCAGCGAATATACCCACAAAATTTAGTGTACAGGCAGACAGTCAAAAAATTAAAAAAAATCAACGCAAAATACGGAAGAATTTGTCTATCTTTTTAGGGCCGGCCGGTCGACAATCGCACCCTTACTAGTATGAGGGAACCTAGAACAGAAAACTAACCGTCTGGTCCTGCTTAAACAGTCAAGATTGCTTACAACTTCCTGTCGGATCTTATCGATGACATTGTTCATGACCGTGCGAGAATGTACCAAGCCGTGGCAGCCCTTGACTGGGATTCGAAAGAAGACATTCTAGACATTAACCAAAGATTTGTTGCCTTCGATCTTACGATCGAGGTGATGAATGACGCGTTGCTGAAGTTTGCTCAAAACGTAGATAGGTGTCGTCGACTAACTGTTTTGGACTTGCTTGTGACTGTTCGTGCCGCAATTGAACACGGAATCGTTGACTATCCAGACGAAAGCGTTGATTTGGCCCGAGCGGAGTCAGGTGTGACAAGTCTCAGTATATACGTAGTGCATCGTCCTCCATGTCATCTGGGGATGAACCGCAGGATGGCAATGCACATCCATCCCAGAACCGCATTTTCCCTCGCCGAGGTGAGGCACCTGCTTCTGACTGCGAGGACACTGACTGCATGGCGCAGAGCGAAGCTAAAGACACTTTCGACAGTTCTGACAGTGATGTGTCTTAATTTTCAGAACCAGCATCTACTGTCGCCTCCGCGTCAGTGCAGCAGTCTTTGAGGCCTCCTGAGCGCAGAGCTGCACGTGGCGCCCGGGCGTCCACATGGCAGTTTCGGTTCTCTAAGGACATTCAGTCGGCTGCTTCTTCCTCCCAGCAGAACACAATGTAGTGCACGTTGTTTTTTATTTTACATTGACAGCATTGATGATGGTTGTTCCTGGCTTCGGTTCAGATATAGAATTTTTGTGCCTTCTTTGATTTCATTCATTGTTCCCAACCGGTAATCACTACGAGTTTTTGTAAGAATTAAATTTCAAAAATATAATGTATTTGTTTTATGGAAATTGATGTTTCGGATTTTTGAGTTTGTCTCATGAGAATGATTCACTTTCAATTAGCGCTGCACCTCACCGGTTGGCTTTTACAACTTGACTGGTTTCAAAGCTACCCTTCTTCAATCTTGATTTACCAGTTCCTGCACAAATAATCCTGTTGTTCTTTTCGTTCCTTCATGTCTTTTTTCAAGTTGTTATTTGTTTTCATATTTTTTTCCAGCACGAGTTGAAATTAGTAAAATATTAATATTGCATATTTCCGTCGTGTTAACACTAGTAACATGTGCTTGTTTTTATTAATTACAAAAATCATTGATTCTGATTCATATTTTGTCACTCCGGATGGGTAAATGAACCCGTACGTTGGAAGTCTAAGTTTCCGCATCTGAAATTTTCACAGTAGCAGTCTCCAACAGCAAGTAGCTATAGACACTGCAGCTGACCAAAACCTCAGCTCAGATCAAGCATGATCAAGTGTAGAAATAATCACTTCACGACACAACTATAGGGAAACGTCTGTAATAATCAATGAATTTTCACACCGCGAGGTTCGATCTTTTGGCCTTGGGACTCAGAAGGAGGCGTAACATTGCCTCGACTGTGAGTTACCATCAACAGGGTCTGCTCAACGTGCTGGACGTCGAATCGCATGGGATCTGTGAGAGAGTGCCTCGCTACAGTGCTGAGGTTTGCTTCGCAACGCTCTGCAGAAAAGATCCGAGCGTCGTGACAAAAAACCCTCCACGCCGGATGCTGGTGTCGCTCCCAGTAGTTGAGGGTCAGAAGGTGCAGGCACAAAACGTGCGAGTACTCGTTCGCTCTGAAGTGGAGGGGTCAGAAGGTGCAGGCACAAAACGTGCGAGTACTCGTTAGCTCTGAAGTGGAGAAGGACATGGAGGGCGCGATGTAAGTAAGTAAAAATCTGATTATGCATGTTCTCCCTGATCGCGCAGCCGAGATCCTGGGCCTGAAACACAACGAATAAAAATATAACATATTTTCAAGCCTCACAAACATGGCTGGCTGACCACTGACATGAACCACTCAAACAAAACCAGCAAACCTCCGAGGTTGGCCCTCTGCGCAGGGAAGAGATCTTGATTGAACTTGAAATTGTCGAGAAGGTCAGCTTGAACGTAGGGGTAAGCAAGACGAACGTAGGCCATGATCGCAGAAATCGTCTTGAGTCTAGTTTGATCCTGAATTTTTTGAAAGGAAAAAGCTCATGCCAAAGGGGCCCAAAAACCTGGCGCTTAAACTCATGCCAAATCAAGACACAAAGGAACTTGTGAACATGCAAAGACACACATCCAGGACTTGAAGTGCAACAAACCCCTGCTTCAATCGTACAAAGCCTATGACCAATGAAAAAATACTGTATTTTCGAATGCATGCACAGAATCACTACCTTGTAAATCCGCTTGTAAATGTTAGAATCTACATAAAAAGGCTGGAAACGCCAAACTTCCGAACGGCGGTGCTGTAAATCAAGTTTCTCGAGAAGTTTGATGAGGGCGTCGTTCGACGCAATGTTCTGGTCCTCCATTCTCAGACATTTAAAAACAGCTGATTCATTGCCGGGCCGGGTGTCGACTGATAAGTCCGGGGGCAAACGAAGAGGAATCCTGGTGCACTGCTTGGAGACAGAATCATCAAAAAATCGTTTGAAATCAATGTTGTTGGTTTGAAGATCTCTCATTTTAGCTTGAGTCAAGGGAACGACCGCGTCATCAAACAAATCCTCTGGAAAAGCATCGACCTGGCCCGCGCGAAGCACCATGCTGGGAGGGTTCTGGCGCTGAGATTTCAAAATTCCAAAGAAAGTCCAGAGGTCGTTGTTGTAGGGGCCACTCCCAACGTTCTGCACTCCGACGTTCCGAAACTTCAAGCTGGTCGCGAAGTTGTCGAACAAGTAGACTTCAGATCGTCGGCTCGTTTCTCCTCCACACTTGCAAAATGAAAAAAAAAAAAAAAAAAAAAAAAAAAAAAAAAAAAAAAAAACTGTGCACCCAGTTTGAGGGTGGTTCCACTTACTTACTGCAGACAGCTTACTTGATTTTCATGTCTTGTTCTGCGAATGGTAATCAGGAACAAAAAGAGTGTTCTGAATCGGTTTTGCACTTCAACGAAGTGGGTTCTTGTCGCAGACAAGTAACATCGCTTGTGAACCTAATATTATCAACAAAAAAAAAAACAAAAAAAAAACAGAAGTGTCGAAAATGGTTTTACAAGGTTTGTCGGAAAATAGAAATATGGCATGTTCCGACAATGGACCCTTTTGGAACAAATCCTTCCGGAAAAAACGTAAAAAATCACTTTCAAATGATGTCTCAGAAATAAATGCTATATTTTCGAAAGTGAGCTGGTTTGAGCCGACACTCGGTGCCACCAAAGCACAAAAACCGATTTCGGACGTCAGTTTTTGGGGATGAGTGGCCGGACTGGGTCCAATCTCCATTTTTGATTGCATTTCACCATATGCGGATGAGTTTCCGTCCCTATCAAAAGAAGAAAAAATGTTTTCAGGCCTAACTTAATTTTTTTTTTTTTGTTGCTTTATGAACGCTTCCGGTCAAGTTTAGCACTTTTGTTCAGGTGTCTAGATTGTTGCACTCTCAAAATCGCTTTTCGAACACTACATTATGGGTGGTCGCTCTGTCGACAAGTCTTACCTAGCCTACAAATGGTGGATCACACCTGAGTTGCAGCTTGTTGTCTCTCTCCTGGAGTTTGGAGGAGAGCATGAGACTGAGCACACGGGTCAAGTCGAGAGCTCTGTCGATCTCGGTTTGATGTGGAGGTTTGGGTGTAAGCAAGAGGTGCTACTAATTACAACTTCAGCCCTCGAGTTTGGAACATCCAGGTGTTTGTAGCTGACGCAAGCAAAGAGGAAGGTGGAGACTTCAAGACATTTGCCTTGATGCATGAACTGTGCCTGACTGAAGCTTACTTTGTGAGCTGGCCTGAAGAGGGTGTGACCTGGGACGCGAAGCTGTACAACATCTTGTCGAAAGCTTAAGGTGCAAAGTCGCAAGCTCCTACAAGTCAGCAAGCTCTCTCCTTAGTTCTAGTTGTTTGTTGTTGCTTTGTGTCTAGATCTGTTGTTGTAGTTATTGCTTGAATTTGAACAAGTTTCAATTATGGGCTGTGAGTTCATGGCGGCCATGCTTGCCCGAACTCTGTTTTTGGGTTCGGGTCACTATGATTTTTTTCTTTTTTTTCCTGGTTGTAGGGCTGTGAACTCTTGCGTCAAAGGCTGTCAACAAGAGATGGATCAAGATGCTGAGGTCTTCAAACCAAAAATATACTATAATTTTCTTTTGAGCTTGAGTCGTGAATGTCACACGATTCTTTGTTCCACTTCGTTTTTGTTTTTCCGTTTCAAAAAAAATAGTATATTTTTCATCAGAGTCTCACGTCTTCAACCACGATGCCATCATTGTCTCGTGCTGAAAATATGCAATATTTTTCAACTTAGGATGGTTCCAAGCAGGAGGCCAAGGGGACAATCGCTGATTCGCAGGCTGCCCCGGCTGATCCTGCCTCTGTTTTCCATCCAGCAATTCTCTTGCTCGTTCTGCATCCGCGTCGAGAGTTCTGAGGGCAGTGCTGCAGCTACTGACATTGCTGGAACCGAAACCGAAGAGGAACTTCCACCCGCCGACAGTGCCGTTGCTAAATGATTCATGTTTCTGCTTACTTAGCTGCAGGCAGGCCCAAAAGCACCGCATCCGTAGCCTCTTCGGACACACAGCCTTCGAGCTCTTCATCGAGTAGTTCTTCGAGCTCTTCATCGAGCAGTTCCTCAGCATTCACTCCATTGCGAACCATCCCCTCGACCAAAAGGCAGCCCAGACGGCGGTTGGACCCACCACGCCTCAGGCCAAGAGCACCTCCGCCACTGCCGCGACCGCCTCTTCATCCTCGTCGTCTTCTCCGCAGCCCAGGGTCCCCTGTCTCCGGCGTCGTTTTCTTCTTCAGCCTCCACACCTGAACCATCTGGAAAGCGCAACCTGAGGCCTCGCAGGAAGTGCCCGAACCAGCCGAGAAGAAGCGCAAGATGAAGGGGGAAAAGGGCTTGGGCAGGAATGTCTCCGAGGCTGAAAAGCACGCAACTGAGAAGAATAAGTACATCAAGGGTCAGCCCTCTTTTCTTTTGTTCTTTCGTTGAAAAATATATCATATTTTTTGGGAAGGAAAGTCAGACAGATCACTTGTGATAACGAGTTCGATGTTCCAACTGAAATCATAGAGTGGTGGAAGCCACTACAATTCACAAGACTAGCGCTCCAGGCGACAAAGATGGCAATCCCATAGCTGAGAAGGTCAATGATATCACAGCCGGACCGGCCCGGGCCATGCAATACGAGGCTAACTTGCCCCCACAGTTTTGGGCAGAGATGGAGCATACAGCCACAACCTTGCACAACATTATACCGGCCACGACAGGACCTAGGAAAGGCACGTCGCCTTCTGAGCAATGTCTTGGCTATAAGCCAGCTATCCGACAACTAAAGCCTATAGGATGTTAGGTGTAATGTATATAGGAAAGCAGGTAGGAAAAGGAAACTATAGGGGAAAGCGCGTAATGTTGCTTGGATACCAAAGGGCCCCCATGAGCAGACATCCGGACTTGATCACTTGTAGTAGTATGTCTGTGCTAACAGACAATCGGACAGACACTTACGAAGAAAGTAGTATTTACTTTAATGACACTGAACACCGAATTCCGTATTGCAGTCGTTACAATAAACAACTTGTCTCGTATACAACTTGGTGTATAGAATTGTGATAAATGAATAATGAAACAATATCACGTATGAAACCGGAATAGTCAATGTAATTATGATATGCCGTACTACTATATATATCTGGATCGATAGCAATGAGATCATAGAGTAAAACAATCACCGAAATATGCCTGTCAGTATATTTATGTTACCAGTGCACAACCAAATATAACAGCAATTGAGGTGAGTGTAATGAGTGGTGTATATAAGCAAGTATGCCACCGAGGCCAAGCAAGACGAACTCCGCCAGGTGCAAAGGGCACTTGTCCAACAGATCGAGCAGGTGACCCTGGGAAGGGGGTTTGAGAAATATGGTATCACCGGAGCAGTTCCCTATGATTACTACGAAAACGGAGAAGAGTTGGATGCGCGTGGCCTGCTGAACATTAACGTGGGCAGACGCTACGGCGAATCTGTACCCGTTACTACGCGCTTGGTGTTGTATTGCAAGCACACGATCTGGACCGCAAAGACGGTGATGGAACTCAGCTTGTCGCTGGACCAAGACAAGGACACATACGAACATCAATTCCTCAGGCATCTGCCATTGGACGGCATTTTATCGGAAGTGCGGAGCAGCGACCAAATCACAGAAGCCGTACAGAAAATCCTTTCGTTGCCGATGCTGAATTTGTTGGGAGACGCCTACAGAGCTGAAAGACATTGCACCCTGAAGTGGGAGGATCTGCTCGCAAAGGGGGTAACAGCTCCTGTCCAACGCAAGTGGCTCAGTGGCAACCCCAAGGGAGTGTGCGCTTCTTGCAGTGATTCGGACTAGGGCGACCACGGGAGGGGGGGAACTCCCGTCGCACAGGATCAGAAGAAGTCTACTCTTCTTTTTTTTTCTTTTTTTTTGGCTATTGGTGGTGGGCGGCTTTTTTTTTTCTGTCTGTTAAATCATAGCCTGAGAACAACGCAGTACGCCAAATGTTTTGGCGAGTAGTAGTAGTAGAATCGAAAAGAGACGAAAATGTTCTTTTTAAATAAAGTCTGTTTTATTACAACATTTCTTCAAGCTAGGCATGAATTCTTCTCGGGGACCTCTGGGTGAACAATATTAACCAAAAAAGAGGTCTGCGTCTCACCTCCTCCAAAAGGATTTGTGCTAGGATTCCTTCCCCCCTCCCCCCTTTTTTTTTCTCTGCCGTGTTCCGGCCTATTAGGACGGCTCCGGCCGTAAAGTGGACTGCGCACCGGCCTGTAGTTTGACGCTGGCTAGCACTAGGCTCTGGTATTTTCTAAAGCTATTCTCATCTATCTCTCGCACTGTCCCGTCGTCGTTCTTGCGCAGCAGGCCCTGCGTTACAAGGTGGTACAGGAGCGCCTGGTTCGTACGCATGGCGTTCTTTCTGAAAACCTCCGGGGGCATGGCGCGGTGGCTTACGATGTGCAACCGTATGCTGCTCAGCAGCCAGTGTTTGTTGCACTCGTCCTGCCAGCGCCGGCGGTACCACTGCTGCACACACCGCAGCACCACCAATTTGCTCCTGTCACCCCACTCGTCGAATAAGCTCTGCAAGTGCGCAAAGTCTCTGTTGTCGCATTGTCCTCTGGGCATGAACTGGCACGCGAAGCAGAAAGATTCGTCCGCGCCCGGGTTCTGCTGGGCGTCCTCCCTCTCGGCCTCCTCCAGCCCCGGGTAAAGGCTCAGCGGGCGCATCGGCTCGGACGGCGCGTTCGCATCTCCGGCCCCGTCGTAGTCGTTGTAATTTTGCCACCGCGGGGGTGAGTTTGGTCCGTGCTTCGTGCTGCGCGGCGGCGGCGCGAACGGGCCCGTGTACCTGTCGTCATCATCCTCGGCCGCCTCGTCATTTCCGCGGAATTCGAAGGGCACCAGCGCAGACGCCACGTGTTCCATTCCGAGAGCAGGGCGTGTGATGTGGAACGGCCTTTTAAAAAAGTAAGCCACCCAAGAAAAAAGAATTCGGTGTGGGCTGATTTTTTTTTGGGGGAGGTGGGGGGGGGGGGACGCGGTTGGCTTTCTTTTCGCCAGGGGGGCCTGTTTGCTCCTCTTTTTAAACCGGTGTTCCCCCCCCCCTTTTTGCCCGAGCCCTCGCCTTTTTTTTACAGGTCCGGCCCCCCCCCCCTCCCCCTTTCTTCCTTCCCGGAGAGAAGGAGAGGGCGGCGGTGAAGGTTGGCGGGCGGGAAACACATTTTTTAGCTTGTCTGGCAAAGCTGTTTTCCCGCCCGCCAACGTTTCCCTAGCCCCAAAAAAAAGGCAAAAATGTTTCCCGCCCGCCGGCCTTCGCCCAGAGTATTCGGAGCCTTAGTTTTTGTGGATGCCCCATCCAACTTAAACCTGGCGCGGGCTTTTTTTTAAAGGACAGAAAAATGCCTGAAGGAAAGGCGTTGCTGCGGAAAACCTCTGATTATAACGAGTACTTCTGGAACATTATTGTGTACGAGCTCTTGTTTGCCGAGGGTGTCAGGGCACTTCTGTCCTTATTTCGCTTTGATTTTGAAAAAGAGCTTTTAGGCGTGGCTCTTAACTATGTAAAAGAAAAGATTCCAGGGTTTTGTGGCAGTTTTATTGAAGACGATCGAGAGCTTGATGATTCTATCTACACGCATTTTAAGAATTTAAAAGATTTAAAGGGATACCAAACGCTAGTGAGCGAGATCAGCGGCCGCAAGAGCCAAACAATCAGCAAGCTTTTGACAAACAAAGTCCAGCAGGAAGATTGGAAGAAGGAGGCACATACTTGGGTCACCCGTAGGCTTGAGCAAGAGCCGTTTGTAGAGGGCTTTAAAAATCTGGCAACTTTTCCAGAGGACCAAAAAAAGAATTCAAAGAAGGAATGTGCAAAGCACTCCGGGCATCATACGACAAGAACAACATTAAGTCGGTAGTGGCCGCCTGTTCCGGTCTTATGAACGCGTTGTGGAATGAAGACAAGCTGTATTACGGGCATGCACATTTGTTCGTCCTGCGTCCCCAGCCGCTGGGCCACATCTGGTGGCACCCCGACAACGTCCTGGGAACTTCTTTGTCGGGGGAGATGCTAACCGTGCAGCCCAGCTGAGCGATAAGTACAAAGAATCGTCCGTTGTCGGTCGTGATTGGGTCTTTGCTGGTAGCATCAGGAGACACAGCGCCGTGTGGAATGGCAAATCGCTGCTGGCGTCTCAGCAAGTCCAATTTCCGCGTGCTCATGTTTGAGCAACTAGAGCAATACCTTTTAAAACAAAATCAGGCTTTGTATGGTCTGTATATACCTCTGGCTATACTTGGGTCCATGAAGAGTATCCTGAGCCAGACATTTGGCGACAGAGCGTTATTGGGAAGCGAATTTGTAGACTGCGATAAGGCTGGGTTCTTTATCTCCAAGCTGACTATTCTTTCTGATCCACGGGCGCGCGGGTACGACTTTGTGCGTGGGATCCGGGGCGCAATCCTGTTTCCCAAGGGTCTAGAGCGGTACCGTGAAATTCAGACCGCGCAAAAGACGGAAGGCGCAGGCCAAATTTAAACAGGCGGCTTTCTGCCACACACACACCAAAAAAAAGAAAGGTCTCTCATACGGGAGAGGGCCAGTGCGTGTTTCAAGGTGTTTCTTTGTCCTGAGATTTTTAATAAACTTCCACCTCCTTCGTCGGGGTTAGGCTGCAAGCGAGGCCGTTTACGTCGTGCACAAAAAGACACACACACACGAGGCTTTTCCCTCTGTCAGCCAGGCTCCCCTTGACTGGCATCCTCCTCTTTACTAGTGTGTCGTCTTTCAAAGCTGTCCCCGTCGCGCAGAATATCGCGCAGCAGCAGCGCCAGGTCAGGCTCTAGCCGGGCCCTGGCACTAGTCACCAAGAATTTCAGGTCGTCTTCTGTCAGCTGCAGCAGGCCCGCGCGATCGCGGTATTGCAAGGTGCGCAGCACGGTAGTAAGCGCGGGCCCCTGCACGCCCTGCGCCTCTAGCTCCGTCCGCAGCCAGCGCTGGGCCTCTGCTCGCGCGGGGCCCAGCGGCGCCACAATTGGTAAGGCAGGGGCCTACAGGCGGTACTAGGCCCTTGGGCTCCGGCGGCAGCCCCTCGGTCCGTGCTGCCCAGCCGGCCAACAAGCCCTGGAAAGCGGACGACGTTGAACCTGTCGCCATGCCGGGAAAGGCACAGTCAATAAAAATAGCTAAGCTCTTGAAGAAAAAAGACAAGGCAAAACAAGAGGGGTGTTGTCCCCCCCCCCCCCCCCCGCTTTTCTTTTCCCCTGAAATACAAAAATCTAAAACAAGAACACGTAAACTTTCGCGCCCCCCCCCCTCCTCCTCGCGTGACCAAATGCATAGAGCGCCCCCCCCCCCCCCCTCCGCCCGCGCAGCGGCCCCCCCCCCTCCACCCGCGCGGCCCCCCAGCGCAGCTATCTCCCCCACATTTCTCCGCCAACTTCCATTTCTCGCACCCCCCCCCCCCCGTTCTCTACGCATTATATCTTTTTTTGTTTTTACTGAGAACAAAGACTGATCAAACTGAGTTGCAACATTTAGCCCGCGCGACTCATCGAGGGTGTACAGAAAAACATCGCGGGGGGGGGGGGCGTTGTTTGTAATTTCTTTTTTTTTTTTGTTCACGTTGTTACCACCCAGCCCTGAACCTGGCGACAATTTTCTGGCACCGGCATCCCTGTGAATTTTGCCTGGTGCTTTCCGTTGCCTCGTTGGCAAGGTCAGCGTTCCAAGTTTCTCGCATTGGTCCAAGGACAGATCAGAGTTCTGCCAAAGCGGCTCGGCGGGCAGCTCCAAGGTCGTAAGCTCCGTGCACCCTCACTCACCACCCCCAAACGAGAAGACATAATGTAAATGGGTGGGTGGGTGGGGGTTCTTGCCTTTCCTAAAACCTAAACTAAAAGCACTTTTGTATAAAACAAAAAATGCAAATCTGAGGGGGACAGGATTGTTGTTCTAATTTTCAAATTTTCGAGCGGGAACAATAGTTCCCGCTTCTTTATTTGCGCAGAGAAACTCTGCAAGTGAACTCAATTGATTGTCACTACCGGCCCACTCTGTCTGATATGGTTATTTGTGAAATGACGCTTTTGCTGCGCAAGCTTGCAAAAACTTCATTTCACAACATACCATACATCCCATGATCGCTCTCCCCTCTCTCCTAGGTCGCGAAAAAGACCTCTTTGGAAAAAATTTTGGTAATGCCATTTTCCCCTGCCAGGCCTGGAAGAAATGCCGACAAATTGCCTATATTCCCTCAAAAATTGCATTTTTAGGTTCAACTGGAAATTTTTTTAGGCTGACTAGAAATTAGGAATAGACTCATCGAGCTGTTTGCTGCTGAAAAATATTATTTTTGCTTGTGCTTTGGCATAGTCCATGATACATTCTTTCTGTCCACGATAAGATCCTAAATTGTGAATAAGTAGATTTGCAACGTGTGTAATGCCCCGAAACTAAAACAGCAATTATAGACGGATAACAAATCTGATTATCAATGTATCTTCGTTTTTATGCCTGTATTCTGCGCGTTCGTACCGTTTGTCCTGTTTCCCGTATGCAAACATTAGTCTGTGTATGTTTGCATCCTTATTGTTGTCGAGATTTTTCTTGTTAGTCAGTTTTATGTCCTAGTAGATGTGTGTGGTGTAAGTGTTTTGTATGTCTATTCCCGTAAATATTCTTGTAATCCATTGTAGTGTATCTGGAATCGATGAGTATTTCGTTGATATCGTTTTCGCTGTGAAGAAAGTGGTGTAATTACAAGTTATGTTATCGACTTTAAATTTAGTGTGTTGAGTCTCTCTTATATGTGGGTGGTGGTTGTGTCGTTTTTGTCCGATGCTGTTCCTGTATGCATTTTGAGCGTTGGATTTCTTACTAAACCCTGGTGCCGTCGTACTGTACACGTTAGGCTATTCTGGAATCCATTTCTGTAAGATTGCTCTGTTCACTGCATATATTACGTCTGCATGTCTGTATATATTATGACGAACTATATTGTTATGTGACCGATATTGAGTGCTATTACGAGGACTTGTTACTGTAGTCATGTCATTATGTGACATGATTTATCACTGTATATCTCAGTTAAATACTTCATTTCTCTTGACTAATATTACGATACGATACGATACGATACGATACGATACGATACGATAAGATACGATACGATACGATACGATACGGTACGATACGATACGATACGATACGCTACGCTACGATACGCTACGATACGCTACGATACGATACGATACGATACGATACGATACGATATGATAGGATATGATAGGATACGATACAAGACGATACAAGACGATACGATACGATACGATACGATACAATACGATACAATACGATACGATACGATACGATACGATACAATACGATACAATACGATACGATACGATACGATACAATACGCTACGATATGATACGATACGATACGATACGATACGATACGATACTAGACGAGACGAGACGATACGATACGATACGATACGATACGATACGGTACGATACGATACGATACGATACGATACGATATGATACGATACGATATGATACGATACGATACGATACGAAACGATACGCTAATAACGGTTCAGTAAGTGTATTTCGTAAGTTAAATCGCATTCTAGTACAGCATGGGAATCGATTTTAATAAGCGAGCGTCAGTTACTTATCTGGTAAACCATAGCATACACCATCGTCGAACGGTGGTGTAGATTGTATTTGAGCATATTTCTTATGAGAACCAAGGAGTATCTAAGCGATTTTGACTCCTGCCTGCAAGACGCTCGTAATGGCCAGTTTGTTTTCTAAGCTGATGTCGCGCACATATTTGAACACACATGTACTTTTATCTGACCACAATCCTTGCCTCCTGATTGCTTATAGTTTCATTCCCAATCTTGCCGCCTTTGTAGCCGAGCCGATTCTATTAGAATGTGACGCGTAGATAGCTGGATCCAATTCGATGAGTGCCACTTTCTCTTTCAGAATACTGGACGGTGTTTTGCTACTTAAGTGCTCCAGACTGTTTCCCTCAATTTTGAAGAATAGAGGCGAACTGTCTGTGAGTGAACCGCGAAATAAATCTTTCATAGCCTGCAAGTATGCTCGAACCCATTTAACAGCGCAAAATGTTTCTGTGCCTTGACCGACATACACTAGCTTCTCACCTTTATCGTTCTTGAGGTGCCTCAGCCAGAGTACCATGTATTCACATGGGCTGTTGTTTATTGTAGTCGTGTGGAACCATATATCCTCCACCTTTAGTGCAGTGATATTGCCCACTCGTGTCATAGAGATCCATTGCAGCAAAATCATGGTGCTGTTTCTGCTGTCTCTCCAATCATTAAAAGGCAGTTGGAGGATCTTGAGTAAATCGTCCCTCAACAGTGGGTATTTGCCTTCCTTGCCCTGCGGGGCTTCTGCCACCTTTGCCATTTGCACCAATGGGCTATCGGTGGGGTCGCAGTAGGGAAGTAGTGCGTACTGCGCCTTAATAGCGGCGAAGTGCCCTTTGATTGTACTCTCTGCATAGCCGCTTTCGCACATGTGTCTCAGGTAGTGAGCGACAGTCTCTGCTGTGGTAGGAAAGCATAGTCGGTTGTGTGCGATACACCAATTGATGAATTGCTTGCGTGAGGATGCATATGCGTCCATCGTTGACTGTCTTTTCTTGCCTTGGCTTGCCCATATTGCTATGTCAAGGTCGTTAAGTACGACGTGGCCTGTAGTAAGAAAACAAATTTAATTAGCAAAATCAAATAAGACTGCAAGCATGTGCCACTGAGGTCTATGTATATGTAGCGGGTGTGTGGGCCATGTTGGTGCTAGCGTGTACGCAGCGGACGGTAATGGGAATGAATCCCTCGCGTGTTCAAGCACTTGTGGCCACCAAGGTCTTCCCTGCCATTTGGGTATCACAAACGCAACTCGCTTGCGTTCTTTCAGTGCGAGAAGAATTGACTGTCCTATCTGCCCGAAGTTCGGTGCCCACACGTCTCTGATCGTTATGTGCCATCGGTAGGTGATTGTCTTTATGATATCCGGGTGGACAGTCAAGCTAGTCAAGCCGGCAGTCAGTGCCTTTGAGTTCGCGTCTGCCCTTGTGTTACGTGAGCGTTCCACCCATCCCCAGAGTTTGTTTTTGATGTTGAGCAGCTGCGTGTATACATCGTCAATTATTTTGCATAACTGCGTGAGGTGTGGGCATTTTCGTGAGCAGCCTTTCTGTAAGTCTATTACAGCGTTGGCTGAATCGAAGACCGTGAGTACGGTGTTGCTATTACTCAAAATATGTCTGAAGTGTAGTGGGACCACTGTGGCTGCCCAGAGCTCTCTATGGGTGGAAGAGGTGCCGATGAGTTCGGTGTGCAATGGTATAGTCACGTCCATATTTAGTACGTGGCCACCTACTGCAAATTCCCCCGCGTCGAGCCTCAGCTCGATGTCAGTCCGTTTGCATTTCAGTGGGTCTCGCAAAATGTGGAGCCAGTATTGGAGTTCTTCACTGAGCTCCGACCCTGTTGAGGTGCAAATGGTATCCCGTTCGATCCTCTTGCAGTGCACGACTGTTGCCGGCGTGACTCGCGTGAACAGCATTGCATTCTGAAGCGCTAGTTTCAACGCGATGATCGAAGCGCAGTCGAGTGTAGCTGTTTGACTGACGCTCCGTGAGCAGAGTGAATGTCGCTTAGTAGCTGGAGGATTGAGCGCAGTAGCTTCAAACCTTTTTCCTCCGGTACCCCGATCCAGTTTTCTTTGCTGTTGATGATGTAGCCCAAGTATTGGACTTCATCTGCCGGCTCCCAACACGTCTTCTCCGAGGGGGGAGGCCTAAGAGGCTGAAGAGTGCATTCACGAACGCCGGTATGCCGTCGTGAGTCCTGGCTAGTTTGATTGCGAACAGGAAGTCGTCAGCGTATTGCATGCAAGGTAATATGTTCAAGGCTCGTACCAGTCGCACCACCGCGCGCATCGTCTTTCCAAACCAGAATTGCGCTGTGCAGAAGCAGTAGAGTAGTGTGGTGTTCTGGTACGTCTTGCCGAACGACGAGTAAGGTCTGCTTTGTATTGAAAGGTGTATTGAGTAGAAAGCCCGCTTGAGGTCCAACACGAACAGCTTTGTGCCCGCGTCTCCGTCCAGTACCATTTGTATGTCCTTTTCTAAAGTCTCCATGGTGAATGGAGCTTTTGCTTGGAACGAGTTACTGAAACGTTTGTCGGTGCAGAGCTTTGTTTTCTTAATCCCTGCCGGGTCCGCGAGCACTTGTAGTGGTTCGATCATGATGCAGTCATCTTCGTTTACCTCCACTGCGTCCCCCCGCGCGACCATATCGTTGATTTGTTCGTTGACAAATGCCAGGTGCTCAAAATATGACGGATGATTTACAAAATCTGTGGCAGGCGGCGTGCGTTCGAATGTCAGCTCGACCCCATACGCTAGCTACGACAGTACAACGGGGTCGGTCCCAAGCGCTTTCTAGTATCAGAGCTTTGCCTTGATAGCGTGTGCCGGGTCAGTGGAGTCAGCACATGGGTTGCCACTGTTAAAATTTTCACCCAAGGTCTTGAGCCGTTCATGTGCTTGCTCCAAAGTGAAAGATGCATAGCTTTGGACATCGATTGTATGTGATCATAGGAGTTCAGTCACATATGGGATTTCCTCCTGTGGTATCGTTTGTCGCAACTGACAGAAGTATGCTAGATGTCTGGTCTTTTTGCACCAAACGCACTGCATGATCCCCGCATAGTCTTTGAATATTTTTGATTTCGGCGCATTTTTCGGTAGAAAATCTGATAGCTTGCCGACCAGTTTTGAGCGTGAGTGTCTGCCAGTCACAGTAAGAGATAATGATTTTAATAATAAAAAGTGACAGAGTTAGTGTTTGGGAAAGCGGTGGTAATGCAGTATTAAACATTGGCTTGTTCGTTGCACTTTTACATTACTTTCCGGCGTGTTGCAGTCGTTGTTTGACTAGTCATATCTAAACAGGTGGCGTGTTTGAGTGCGAGTCCGACCGTATAATATATTTCGAAATACACATAAAGAAGAGTAAGAGTAACATATATTTAATGTATATGTACTGTTTTCTGTTGCGGGTGCATGTGACACAAACTCGACGACGTTTGCAAGTATCACTAGTGCAAATGTGCAAGACGTATGTGTGTTTGTGAGTTGTGATTGAGTGTTCAGTTGGTAGTGCGCTGAGGGCGTTGATGTGGTTCAGGGTCCAACAGCTTTCTGCGGTGTGCCCGCGCTTGTGGAAATGGGTGCAGGATACATGTGTGCGAGCACTAGATGGTATGTATGATGGGGCACTGTTGGGCTGACTGTTATGTACCCTGTCGGGTTTTGTGGTTGATGTGGCGGGATCGCGTATTGAATTGGCGGCTGCGGCTTGGTTGGTGGGACTGTGTAGCCAGGACGCCTTGCCACGCCAGCGTTAGTACAGTCGCAGTGCTCTGGTGTGCTGCGGTGTTGCCGGTAGCCGCGCGGTTGGCATTGCCTCGCTGTGGGCAGTCCTTGGCCCAGTGTTGCGGAGAGTAGCATATGTGGCACAACCCCTTGCCTTGGCTGCAGTAGGGGTGCGCGGCGCTCTTCGAAGTGTGTGCACTGATAGGTTCGCAGTAGGAGGCGATGTCCCCCGCGATCCCCAGCAGATTTGCTGCTTGCAGGAACTTTTGCTCTGTGTCTTCCGCGGAGAGAGGCGTCGGCTCACCCATGTCCATTGCCAGGGTAGCCAGTGCGGTAGCAATTGCGCTTGCATCCGTCAGCCGCTCTTGCTCACTCTTTTACACATTACTCTCCAGTACCACCATGATGATCTTTCCACCTTGGAAGTAACGTCGGTGCACGTGCTTCTAGTAGTTGATAACCCGCAGTGCGGCAACGACTTTTCGTTGCCTCCTACGGTTGTAGATAACGAAATAAGCCTTCCTTCGCTATCTCCCGCACAATCAATACAAGAGCACAAAACAGCAAAATAAGAAAATCAAATTTTCAAATCAATACAAGCAAACAGAATAAAGAAATCTCTCTTCCTCTTTATTTGCTTTTAAATAAAAACAAGAAAAAGTTTAGAAATTTTTTTTTAGGTTTTTAAATAAAAACGAAATCAATACGAAGGCACAAAACACC
>WBZZ01004959.1:17500-22500 GCA_019918135.1 Paulinella micropora
ATTGTTTGGAATTCACGCAAATATGTGCGTTAGGGGAATGTCCTGAATGCCAAATTTCCTTGTTTTTTAGCTGTACGTGCCTGTGTCTCCGGCAATTGAACTTACCCTGTCGACGGGAAAGGGGTGGTCCGGGGGGCCCTTCCCCCGGGAACCCCAGCCTGGCAATTGTACGTACCCGTTTTGGTCGCGGGTGGCACCCACACCAGAAAATTGAGGTCTTGTGCCACCAGGCGCCGTTTGCACACACCAGAGGGAGTTAGCGGCTGATATTTGATGTATCTGACACTTCTTGATGAGCTCTCTTCGAAAATATAAAAATTGTTTCGCCGGGTGGCATACACAGCGGAAAATTGAGTTTTTTGCGCCACCAGGCGCCGTTTGCGCACACCTGAGGGAGTTTGAGGCTGATGTTTGGTGTACCCGAAACCTCTCGGTGCGCTCTCTTCGGAGATACAAAAGTTTTGGTGGCGGATGGCACAAAAACCAGAGATTTTAGGTTTTTGTGCCATCAGAGCGTACACTTGCGTTCTGCTGGTACTTCCGGCGATTGAACGTACCCTGTGGGGAAGGGTGGGTCCGGGGGGCCCTCCCCCCGGGAACCCCAGCCCGGGGGGGGGGGAGGGGGGGTTCGCGCACCGAAAACCATCCTTTCAGGTGTTGGCGCAGCCCCTAGTTATTACTATAACTATTATTATTATTATTATTATTATTATTATTATTATTATTATTATGGACACCGTGATAGCCCAGTGGTCAAGTTCTACCATCTGGGCCCTGTCGCCAGTTCGATTCCCGTCGGTGCCACCAGTATTTTCATTGAACATACCGATCCCTCTGGACCAGTATTTTCATTGAACATACCGGCCCGTCTGGAAGTGTTGGAACTGCCCTTGCGGGGGTGTTATTAGAGCTTATCGTCAATTCTTCGTACTCCCCTCACGGGTGAGACGATGGAGGCGCATGTGCAGAAATGCATCAGCCATTGACAGAGAAGCACTATTATTATTATTATTATTATTATTATTATTATTATTATTATTATTATTATTATTATTATTATTCAGCCCAATGGCCTCAAGGCGTTAAACTGTGACGCCAACTCATAACCCTTTGGTGGTAGATGCTGGGGAGGAGGGTCGTTGCGCGCGTAAAAGATCTTACACTCCGCATATGCTTGATAGCCCAGGACCCAGCAGACACCAGATTGTGATGGGTGGGGTTTCGAGGCAGCTCTAGCAACCGCGCTTGGTGTATGCACTTGCACATTCGGTGACGTCTTGCAAGAGGTTGCTGGGACTGCGGAATAACCTCGGCTTAGTGCAGTCTTGCCCTCAGGAGCTCCATCGGTGGCCCCGATCATCAGGCGAGAGACTGACACGGGGTGGTGGAGGACCTCGAACAAGGGTATTGGAGGCTTATGCCCGTTGAGGATATGCCATTAGCTGCATCAGTACGCCTCAGATATAGTAAATCTGCCTTGGAGTGTTGACTGTGACATATTTGAGGGAAATCCCGATGAAAAAACCTAGTCACACTTGCTAAACAGAGTTCCAGCCCAATGGCCTCAAGGCGTTAAACTGTGACGCCAACTCATAACCCTTTGGTGGTAGATGCTGGGGAGGAGGGTCGTTGCGCGCGTAAAAGATCTTAAACTCCGCATATGCTGGTTGATAGCCCAGGACCCAGCAGACACCAGATTGTTATGGGTGGGGTTTCGAGGCAGCTCTAGCAACCGCGCTTGGTGTATGCACTTGCACATTCGGTGACGTCTTGCAAGAGGTTGCTGGGACTGCGGAATAACCTCGGCTTAGTGCAGTCTTGCCCTCAGGAGCTCCATCGGTGGCCCCGATCATCAGGCGAGAGACTGACACGGGGGGGTGGAGGACCTCGAACAAGGGTATTGGAGGCTTATGTCCGTTGAGGATATGCCATTAGCTGCATCAGTACGCCTCAGATATAGTATTATTATTATTATTATTATTATTATTATTATTATTATTATTATTATTATTATTATTATTATTATTATTATTATTATTATTATTGTTATTATTATTATTGTTATTATTATTATTATTATTATTATTATTGTTATTATTATTATTATTATTGTTATTATTATTATTATTATTATTATTATTATTATTATTATTATTATTATTATTATCCCTGAAAGGTGCTGGAGAAGGGGGTGGGGGGTTTGGGTGGAGGGGGAAAATGAAAATTGTGTACCCCCCACCCACCCCCAGCATTTCCGCACCCCTGTCGGAATAAATCATGGTTTGTCGGAACGAGGAGTTGTGAGCTAATATTTGCAGGGTGGTTAGTTCCAGACTCTATCTTGATGCTGATATGATTTTTTTGGAATTCACGCAAATATTTGCGTTAGGGGAGTGTCCTGAATGCCAAGATTTATTCCGACAGGGGTGCGAAAAAAAAAAGGGAATTTCGCACCCCTGTCGGAATAAATCATGGTATGTGTGAACCAGGAGTTGGGAGCTCATACTGACAGGGTGGCTTTAGGAAATTGAGGTCTTGTGCCACCAGACGCCCTCCGGCAATTGAACGTACCCTGTCGACGGGGCAGGGGGGGTCCGGGGGGCCCTTCCCCGGGGAACCCCAGCCCGGCGATTGTACGTACCAGTTTTGGTCGCGGGGGCGCACCCACACCAGAAAATTGAGGTCTTGTGCCACCAGGCGCCGTTTGCGCACATCAGAGGGAGTTAGCGGCTGATATTTGGTGTATCTGACACTTCTTGATGAGCTCTCTTCCGAAAATATAAAATTGTGGCGCCGGGTGGCCTACACACCGGGAAATTGAGGTTTTTGCGCACACCCGAGGGAGTTTGAGGCTGATGTTTGGTGTACCCGACACCTCTAGGTGCGCTCTCTTCGGAGATAAAAAAGTTTTGGTGGCGGGTGGTACAAAAACCAAGAGATTTAAGGTTTTTGTGCCACCAGAGCTTACACTTGCGTTCTGCTGGTACATCCGGCAATTGAACGTACCCTGTCGACGGCAAGGGGGGGGGGGGGGGGGGGGTGTGCGAAGCGCACCGAAAACCATCCTTTCAGGTGTTGGCGCAGCCCCTAATTATTATTATTATTATTATTATTATTATTATTATTATTATTATTATTATTATTATTATTATTATTATTATTATTATTATTATTATTATTATTCAGCCCAATGGCCTCAAGGCGTTAAACTGTGACGCCAACTCATAACCCTTTGGTGGTAGATGCTGGGGAGGAGGGTCGTTGCGCGCGTAAAAGATCTTAAACTCCGCATATGCTGGTTGATAGCCCAGGACCCAGCAGACACCAGATTGTGATGGGTGGGGTTTCGAGGCAGCTCTAGCAACCGCGCTTGGTGTATGCACTTGCACATTCGGTGACGTCTTGCAAGAGGTTACTGGGACTGCGGAATAACCTCGGCTTAGTGCAGTCTTGCCCTTAGGAGCTCCATCGGTGGCCCCGATCATCAGGCGAGAGACTGACACGGGGGGGTGGAGGACCTCGAACAAGGGTATTGGAGGCTTATGTCCGTTGAGGATATGCCATTAGCTGCATCAGTAGGCCTCAGATATAGTATTATTATTATTATTATTATTATTATTATTATTATGGACACCGTGATAGCCCAGTGGTCAAGTTCTACCATCTGGGCCCTGTCGCCAGTTCGATTCCCGTCGGTGCCACCAGTATTTTCATTGAACATATCGATCCGTCTGGACCAGTATTTTCATTGAACATACCGGCCCGTCTGGAAGTGTTGGAACTGCCCTTGCTTGCGGGGGTGTCATTAGAGCTTATCGTCAAATCTTCGTACTCCCCTCACGGGTGAGACGATGGAGGCGCATGTGCAGAAATGCATCAGCCATTGACAGAGAAGCACTATTATTATTATTATTATTATTATTATTATTATTATTATTATTATTATTATTATTATTCCTGAAAGGTGTTGGGAGTAGGGGGTGGGGGGTTTGGGAAGGGGGAAAATGGAAATTGTGTACTCCCCCCCCCCCCCCCCCCAACACACATACACACACACACTTTCGCACCCCTGTCGGAATAAGTCATGATTTGTCGGAACGAGGAAGAGTTGGGGGCTCATATTTGCAGGGTGGCTAGCCCCAGACTCGATCTTGATGCTGATAGAATTTTTTTGGAATTCACGCAAACATTTGCGTTAGGAAGTGTCCTGAATGCCAAAATTCCCTTTTTTTTTCGCACCCCTGTCGGAATAAATCATGGTTTGTGTGAACCAGGAGTTGGGAGCTCATATTGACAGGGTGGCTAGCCCCAGACTCGATGTTGATACTGGTATAATTTTTTTGGAATTCGCGCAAATATTTGCGTTAGGGGAGAGTCCTGAATGCGAAAATCCCTTGTTTTTTGGCCTATTTTCTTCACCCCCAGTCCCCATAAATCATGGTTTGTGGGAACCAGGAGCAGGAGGAGTTGTGAGCTCATATTGACAGGGTGGCTGATATAACTTTTCTTGAATTCACGCAAATATTTGCGTTAGGGGAGTGTCCTCAATGCCAAAGTTCCTTATTTTTTTGGGAGCACTTGCCGGTACCTCCGGCAATGGAACCTGTGGACGGGGAAAAGGCGGGGGGGGGGGGGGGGGGGGGGGGGGGGGAAGGGGAGGTCCGGGGGGCCCTCCCCCCGGGAACCCCAGCCCTGCAGTTGGACGCGCCCCATGTTAGCCGGCACCAAAAGGAATGGCTGAGAATGCTCCAAGGCGCTAAGAGTTGTGCCAGCAGGGTTTATGCCGTGTAACTTCCGGCAATTTAACGGTGGAAAGGGGGGTCCGGGGGGGGGCTGGGGGGCTCCCCGGGAACCCAAGCCCTGTAATTGTACGTACCTGAAGCGAATTAGCCGGCATCAAAATGAATGGCTGATAATGCTCCCAAGGCTCTAAAAGTTGTGGCAGAAGGGTTGAGAGGCTGATTTTTTAGTTCTCACAACCTAGGGGCGCGCTAGGCAGT
>WBZZ01004960.1:7500-10000 GCA_019918135.1 Paulinella micropora
TATCAAGACAGTAGTGACATTGATTGATTGATCAATTGTGTATCAAGACAGAGTGACATTGATTGATTGATTAATTGTGTATCCGACAGTAATGACGTTCATTGATTGATTGATTGTATTTCAGACAGTAATGACGTTCATTGATTGATTGACTGTGTATCAGACATGTGACTGGCTTGGACGTGTATTATTCATTGCGGGACAACACATAGTGTTTTCATGTAAAGACAAATCACTTGCATGTATGTAACACACACAACTTTCGAGGATGGATTTTATTGGATCACGGGATATTATGTATGTTTGTATGTAAATATATATGGTGACTTTAATCCATATGACACATATAAGTTGCTAGGACGTTTACTACTATATCACGGGGCGAGTGGATGACATGTAGTGATTGTCTCTGGATACAACATAAAGCGTGTATCTCTCCTGCATACAACACACATAACTTTCATCCGTGCAACACATATAACTTGCCTGGGTGGTTGCTATTGGATCACGCCGCGGGTGGATGACAGGGATTGTCTCTGGATGCAACATAAAGCGTGTATCTTTCGTGCCTATAACGCAGTTGATAGTGTCGGAGTGGCTAAGTTTGTTATTTTTTGGCTTTTCATATCAACTCCAGCATTTGCTGTTATCGCCCCACTTGCTGTTAATGTGGTTCCTGTTAATCCTCCGTTCGCTGTTATAGCCCCACTTGCTGTTATTGCTCCGCTTGTTGTTACTGTGTCACATGTTATATTTCTAATCAATGTTATTGCTAGGACGGCTACTACTGGATCACGGGGCGTGTGGACGACATCGTGATCGTCTCCGGACATAACATTGGCTCAGCAGAAGTGGAGAGGTCCGGCGCTGCGAAACGCCTTGTTGATAATGTGTGCTTGCTGCTCACGTGTGGAATGTGTGGTTGCTACGCTCTTGTGTGATGGTCTGGTTGAAGCGCTATATTTGTGTGTGTTGCGTGTAGTTGCAGCGCTCTTGTACCGTACACCGATGTGGAAGAACAGAATATGGTGTGTGTGTGTGTGTGTGTGTGTGTATGTGTGTGTGTGTGTGTGTGTGTGTATTTGTACGAGTGTGTGTGTGTGTGTGTGTGTATTTGTACGAGTGTGTGTGTGTTTTTGTACCAGTGTGTGTGTGTGTGTGTGTGTGTTGTGTGTGTGTGTGTGCTGTGTGTTGTGTGTGTCCTGTGTGTTGGCAGCGCTCTTGTCGCCTACCCAGACGTGGCCGAGGCCGCAGTCGTGGGAGTGCCTCACCCGGTAACTACCCATCAAACTACATACCTTACCTAGCCGTCTATCGATCTTACTCATGCAGCTATGTAGCCATCCATCAAGGTGTCTATCCATTTATCGATCTGGCCTTGTTTTCGTTCTGCTTAGCTACATCCATCTAGCGATAGGTCGCAGCAGCCCATGAATGGACATGGCTGTTTGCTCACATATGGTATCAAGGTCAAGATCTGTGTGTTTGCTGACGTGGTGTCAGGTCAAAGGACAGGCTCTGTACTGCTACGTCACCCTCAACGTTGGTGCCATCTCATCTCATCTCATCTCATCTCATCTCATCTCCTCTCCTCTCGATCTCATCTCATCTCATCTCATCTCATCTCATCTCATCTCATCTCATCTCATCTCATCTCATCTTATCTCATCTTATCTCATCTCATCTCATCTCATCTCATCTCATCTCATCTCATCTCATTTCATTTCATCTCATCTCATCTCATCTCATCTCATCTCATCTCATCTCATCTCATCTCATCTCATCTCATCTCATCTCACCTCATCTCATCTCACCTCACCTCACCTCACCTCACCTCACCTCATCTCATCTCTTCGCTTCTCATCTCATCTCTTCTCATCTCACCTCACCTCACCTCACCTCACCTCACCTCACCTCATCTCATCTCATCTCATCTCATCTCCTCTCGATCTCATCTCGATCTCATCTCATCTCATCTCATCTCATCTCATCTCACCTCACCTCACCTCACCTCACCTCATCTAATCTCATCTCATCTCATCTCACCTCACCTCACCTCACCCCATCTCATCTCATCTCATCTCATCTCATCTCATCTCATGTCATCTAATCTCATCTCACCTCACCTCACCTCACCTCATCTCACTTCGTCTCATCTCATCTCATCTCATCTCATCTCATCTCATCTCATCTCATTTCATCTCATCTCATCTCATCTCATCTCATCTCATCTCATCTCATCTCACCTCACCTCACCTCACCTCACCTCACCTCACCTCACCTCACCTCACCTCGCCTCACCTCGCCTCACCTCGCCTCATCTCATCTCTCTCTCTCTCACTCTCTCTCTCTCTCTCTCTCTCTCTCTCTCTCTCTTTCTTTCTTTCTTTCGTTCTCTCTCTCTCTCTCTCTCTCTCTCTGTCTCTCTCTCCCTTCCCCCTCTATCCATTTGTCTGTTGGTCGGTTCGTTGATTGATTAGTGGATGGATAAATTGATGGA
>WBZZ01004960.1:17500-25000 GCA_019918135.1 Paulinella micropora
ATATTCTTCCAGGAATGGGATTGTTTATTATATGCGGGGCGACTGGGAGTGGCAAGTCGGTTATGGTTGCTAATCTATTAGGCAATAAGCACATGCTTAAGGATTGGTGGGACGAAATGTATATGTTTTGTCTATCTCCCTCTAAGATGCTTACGGACATTTTGAAACTGAAAGACGATCACATTATAAGAGAAGATATGCCAGAATTGCTACGAAAAATCTTGGACGAACAAAAAAGCAAGATAGAAGCGAAGGCATATGAAAAAGCACCAAAGATATTGATAATATGTGATGATGTTGCTCAATCTCGTAAATTTCTTAATCACGAAGTTTTACAAGAAATAGCATTTGCTTCAACACACGCAAAGGTGTCCGTTTGGATTACCACTCAATCATATATGCAAATCCCGCGAAATGTGCGAATCAATGCTCATTATATTGCTATATTTTCAGGTGTGAAGCGATCAGAGATTGAACGAATAAAGACGGAACACGAAAGCCAATATTTAAACGATGAGGAAATGGATCTGCTGATTAGACACGCAACAGCAGACCCTTATTCGTTTTTATTTATTAATAAAAGTGTTGCCGAAAAACTCCAAGTATTAAGAAAAAATTTTGATACTATTTTGCACTTAAAAAAATAAACAAAGTTGATTTAATTTAAATCAACTTATATATATATATATATATATATATATATATATATATATATATATATATATATATATAGCAATGAGCAGGTTATTTACCACACCATACATGCAGGCTGTTTCCATTTATCGCCAGCAGAATGGAATTAATGGAATGTTTTGTCGAAAGAAATGCTCACCAGAATATATGTCTATAATTCAAATCAGATTAAATCTGGAGAAATTCCCTCACAACTTAAACCAAGAGCGCCGCGAAAAAAGAAAATACAAGCCCCAGCCGATGTCTCACCGATGGCGGCCTCATCTAAATCTGCAGACCTTTCGTTAAACAGAAAAACCCCCAATTTGCAACCAAATCCAGTATCAAATACGGCACCACCTCCAAATGCTTTACCAGTAGAAACAACACCCGCCGCACCACCAGACGCGGAGTTTGAAGAACTTGATAAGCAACCATTAAATTCCGAAACTTACAAAGACCTTATGCATTTAATTAATTTTATGAAGGAAAACAAAATCGGATAAATAATAATATTATATATATATATATATATATATATATATATATATATATATATATATATATATATGTATATATATATATGATGATTAAAAACACGCGTGCCTCTAATAAATTGTCTGGCGGGTTTATTAATAATCTCAATGAAGGGAACAGGCCAGTGAGTGATGGTATGATGCTAAATCATTTTGAATTATGGTCTGACAAAGGCGCTCCTCTTGTAAATCAAGATCTTACAGAGTATTCAAATTTGTATCCAATTTCAACGTATAATTTACAAAATCTGTTGCCCGATATTAACGATAAAGGAACATCGGATGCTGTTGATTTGGATACTGCCGTGTCTAGTTTGAAATTTTTGCAAAAGGCAGTGAAGAATGCTACATCTAGGGAATATCAACTTGATAGCAGAGAAGCACGTGATGGTGCTTTGACATCAATACAAGGTGATGTAAGAAAAATAAAAAATGTGTTTTTGCCTGACGAATAAATTGATTTAATTTTTGGAATAATTATTTTTTTTCAACAATAATATAAGCGAACGTATTTCCACCATGAGTGAAACCAAGGACATGAAGAACACAGAGGAGTTGATGTCCCTCAACAACCTCAAGTATGAGTTGCCAGCAAATCTGGCGCTCACTGAACAGGGGAGCATCTTTAAGAAGAACTTCTCCGATCAGCAGACTTACACCAGTTCGTCGGGGACTGAAATGATTTTCACACTACAGGCAAACACTGATTTTGTTTATGGAAAGAATTACTATTCGTCGTTTGATGTCAAGGCCGACGGGTTGGTTACTACCGGAGATAATGACTGCGCGATTGGTTTTCAGAACACCCCCGCAACTGCTATTTTTGAAAGATTTTTGTTGGAAAGTAAGGATGGTAGCGAACTTGAATGAATTGAAGATTTGAATAAACTGGTGCGAAATACTCTCCCGTGGCATTATCCTTTTGATTATCGCAGACAGGCACAGATGGCGGGACAGAGAGACAATGTAGACATTTAACAGAAAGGTGATATTACGTCAAATTCTATTGTAGATTTTGCGGTTAATACTCCAACTAATGTGGACGCTGGCCAATATTTGAGAGTTTGCATTCCTCTTCATTATTTCTCGGGAGTGTTTAATGAGGAAACTCTCATTCCTCCTTCTTTGATTAGTGACATGATACTTCGTTTGACATTTGCACCGCCTCAAGAGGCATTGACGATTATTGGATCTGCCACTGGCGCGGTTCCTGTTGGGTTTAATGGTGCTAATTTGACTTTCACCGTATCAAATCAAGTTGTAATGCTGGAGACATTCTCTCTTGCTCCCGCTGTCCAGAGAAATATTTTGGAACAGATGGGAAGCAAGGATGTGCTTCCATACACTTATGAAACGTATTACAACCAAAAGGCAAATCCAGGCACGTCTGATGATTTTAATATTCAAGTAAATAAGGCAGTAGCGCGTGCTCAGTGCTTGTATATCGTTACTCAAAACGTGCTCGCTGACAATGCTAATATTGATAACCTTGGAACTGCTCACATGCCTTATAAGCAGTATCAGTGCCGTATCGATGATTGGTATGCTCCAGAACAGAAAATGGAACTAGGAGGAAGCACCGATACTCTGGCGGCAGTTCAACGCGGATGTGCCGAATTGTATATTAACAATCTCCAAGCGACTATGGGTATTCGCGATGCTTACATGTCTTCGTCTGTTTCTCTTGAAAACTTCCGCAAGTATTATTCTACTTCAGATAAGACGGGACTTACATTTAACTCAGTATTTGCTACTATTATCCAGACACTCAACAAATCGCCACACATTGGAGCGTCTGGTCTCGCAGTTAATAACTCACGAACTGCGGAAGTCACTCTTCGGTATGCTTCTGATGCAATCACTGCTTGGTTGAAATATGTTAAAGTCGCGTCTATCTATCAGTCTCGTTGTGTTGTTAAGCAGTAGCCCTTATTTATTCAAAATCTCTCTTAGTATGTGTAGTTTAAACAAAAATGATTAAAATAACCATATAAATATATCGCAATATACAATATAATAAAACATAATACAATATGCCACGGGTTGGAGATTGTAAGAAAGGTAAAATCTATACGATTAGGTCTCATCAAACTGATGAAATTTACATAGGAAGCACCACGAGAGAATTGTCCGCTCGTATGTCAAACCATCGCTACACTTATGAACTCTGGAAAAAAGAAGAAAAGAAACATAAATATTACTCCAGTTTTGAAATAATCAAACATGGCGATGCATATATTTGAACTTTTGGAATACTACCCGTGCGAAAAACTCACCCAACTTAATAAAAGGGAAGGCGAATGTATAAGGGAAAACAAGTGTGTAAATAAATATGTCGCAGGTCTGAGCGTGAATGAATGGCACAAAGACAATCCTGAATATGTAAAACAACACAAACAAAAGTATAACGAACAAAACAAAGAACATCTAGCCAAAAAGAAAAAAGAATATCGTGAGAAGCACATTGAATACTTTCAACAAATATAGAACTAATAATAAAGCAAAAAAGCAGAAACTGATAGATTATATCGTGAAAAAAACAAAAAACATCTAAACCAACAAGCACGAGAAAGAGGGTCTGTTAGAGTGCAATGTGAATGAGGTGATTTTTCAAGAAATGATAGTATTTCTAAACATAGAAAAACCAAAGCTCACAAAAGAAACATGGAGGCACTTCCAATAGGTTTATGTTTGATAGGATTTTAATTTAATTAGAATAATATATTTTATAATATAGCAATGTCCTTTACAATAAGCAACTTAGAAGACGAAAAGCGCACCCGCAAAAATTACCTTCTTCTCGTCTCCTCAAGCGATAAAACAGAATCAAAATCCACTTCTACTCACAATGGCAGTTTCGTCGTTGATTTACCAGCAACTGGTCGTAATATTGATATAATCAGTGCTTATGTCGTTAAAAGTATCTCGATTCCAAACTTTTTCCCAAATATACCGAGTTATGCTAACACTCTCACATTGATTAAAACAACTGGATCAGCTACAAAAACGGCAATCATAACAGAAAATCAATACACCATTGACACATTTATTACCGCCCTTCAAACTGCAATTAATTCAGCAATTACCCCAAACTCTGTAGTTATAACTTTGAACTCCGTTAATAAATTGAATTTTGCATTCACTGATGATACGTATGCTTTTGATTACGATAACAGCACTATTAGCGACAAGATAAGACTAACTGCTGATATCTCGGCGGTGGCGAGTAGCACGATGCAATCCATAGTCAATCTAATTGGTAAAACAGCAGCTTATGTGCATAGCCGTGCATTGAATCAGTCTGGTTTAGTTGAAGCAAATGGTAATTTCTCTGTTGTTGGTAAATGTAATTTAGATAAGCCGTATGGAGTACAATGTTATTTTGAATCATCAAACGATGTTGCCGATTATATGCTATTTAACACAACGAAAAGTTTAAGAACTATTGATATCATCATTAGAAATGCGCAAGGTGAAGTTTTGGATGTTCCTTTAAACTTTGAGGTTAGTATTCTTCTCAAGGCCTATCACGCTTAAGCAAAAAAAGAATACATAGATATAATGACCTACATAAAAAATTTAGATATACTATTCACTCTAATCAAACACATCAACTTACGACGATGACGACAACATAAAGAACAAATCCACTGCGGTGTTAATATTGATCAGTTTTACATATATTTGAAGAGAAATCACGCGCGTATAACCGAAAAATTAATCAAGGATAAGTGTTTTGAATACATAAAAAAATAGTCATAGAGATAGAAAAGAAAGTTGATGAGTAAATATAATATTCTATGATATTATATTTTGTGCATAAATAAACTTTTTTTTGTTGTTTAAATCTGATCTTCAATCCAGTTTAATGAAGCGTAAATGCTCGCCGTTCCACCGCTTGTATTTTGTGCGGATATAGTAAATGTCTTACCTGACTCTATCTTGATATTATATTGAGACAAATCAATGTATATTGATGAACCACCAGACAACACATATGTGAATATCACACTTCCACCCATTCTTGTTGTCCCCGCTGTATCTACTTCGGCCAATGATGTGGTTGTATCGTAATTTGAATAAGAATGTGTTCCTCCTAATGTGGTATTAAGAATAATTCTCGTGATACATGTTTTAGTATCTGAATTGCTGATGCATAAATTCTCAAAGTAGATTATGTTGTAATTCGTTTTGCTGTTAAATGTGGCGCGGTTTCTAATAGTAAATATGGCATTCTCAGTTGCTCCTATAGTTTTAACAGAATCATACGAGTTAGTCATAGCAATAGTCCGATCAATATTCCATTCAACTGCCAAAAACATGCTAGCAGTTTTCATTACAACGGATGCCAGACTTGATGAATACGCCTTCGCATAAATAGCAAACGCCGCCTGATCCTATGATGGAGTAGTAGCAGTGCTCGCGTATTTAATCGCATGAATTACTTCCATTCGTCCAGTTCGCGGGTTTTCTATTTTGAATGTAATTTGACCACTGCCCAGATACTGAACAACTATTTCAAACACATTCAATTTGGTAAAATCAATCGCGGGGAAGTTTCCAGTATTATTACATTTATCAACATTCCACGCATATTGACTGACCACATTTTCTACACTTCCAACCGTTCTTACAACAGAGATTCCCAAACTTGATTGTTTAAAACATAAATTGTCTGGTGGTGTGCCTATGCCAATATCGCAATTGAAACTATCTGCGACGATAGATGATGGAAACAATGCGGAGAATCTAGCAACTAAACCCATACCACTTCTATATTTGGCTCGCTCAATAGTCGTAATCTGCGCAGTTGAATTACCTGAGGCTGATGTAGTCAAAACAGCCATTGAATTAGCAGTTGATACCACCCCGCCATTAATCTCCGTTTTGTCAAAGAATCGCGTATTAATACCATATGTAAATACATTTTGTAATACTGGCGACAGAGTAGCCGTTCGCATTTCTCCGAAGGCGGTTGTTGGTAATGAGTCTTTTATGCTATCAATAGATAAAGAGGACGACGACGATGTAGTTGATGATGATGGTGTATTCGTGCTTTGACTAAAAAGGTCCATTTTATATTTTATATTATATAAAACATGTCAATAATAATACGCGAATTGCCGAGTGATATAGTTGGACATATAAGAACATTTGTTTATGCAGAAATGCCCCAGCCGAAATACAGAGAAGAACTTTGTAATATATGTGGCTTGTCTCGCACATTCCAGTCGCACCCACCGATTATAGCAGGTAATTTTTATGGCGTAGATAGCATTGAGTTTTTCACAATCTGCTCTATTAAATGCTACATGCGAGAGTCTAATCTTAGAGCAAGATATGGAGAACCGCCTTTAGTCGCTGTTAAATATTAGCTTTCTTTTTATTTTTCGTGCTTCGTCTTAATGGCTTTGCTTCCTCTTCTTGTGGCGCTTCTTTTTTCGCTTCGCTCTTCGTCGCTCCACTCCTCTTCTCTTTGATAAACTTATTGACAATAACGGCTCCAATCTTGCTTAATTGTCGTAGTTTAGTATTTGTAATATTCGGGTTATCATTGTAAATCTGCTCAAGCATTTTATACTTATCCTCTCTGCTAGCGCTTTTTCCTAATGATATATAACTGCTTTCTTCGTCTCCGTTTTCGCTTTCAATTTCATTAGTATTATTTAAATTCAAACATAAATCTATTTTGCGTCTCAACTCCTCTAGTTCTGTTTTAATCCCTTCTGCCTTAATTTCTTCAGGGTCGACCACATTAACCCACTAATAACTAAAACTAGTGAGCATATCGCCATGTCCCAATACATTGCTTACCCACGTGTTAAAATTCTCTAATTTCTGATTGGCAAAATTACTATACGACAAACTAGCATATACTTTTCGCAACATACTACTCTTCTGTGTGTATTCCGATAGCAAAGGGAAGATTTTGATAATCCTTTTGTTTAGTTCATTATTTTTTGTTTATCAAGCACACCCTCGCTGTTAATAATAACTGCGTTTTTCTTTTTGAAATGGTTTCGTATTGAATTTACTTTTTCTATTACAAACTGGGGAGTAAAAAGGACAACATGCCTCTCAGTCCAATTCTTTTTTTGTCCTTCCCTCTTTTTTGCTAGGTTATTCACTCGCAACCAACTCGGTTTATCTAGTATTAATTCATGTTTTTGTCAAATATTTCCACAGGCCTTGCTCCAATTGCTATCATCAAAGCAAGTAGTTTAAGATAAGGGTCATTACTTAATATCATATCATTCATTTTAGCAATTACATCGCGGACATCAATTTGTAT
>WBZZ01004960.1:30000-37500 GCA_019918135.1 Paulinella micropora
TAATGGTAATAATGGTAATAATAATAATAATAATAAAAATAATAATAATAATAATAATAATAATAATAATAATAATAATAATAATAATAATAATAAATCAGGATAAGAAGAACAAGGATAATAAGCGTATCCGCAGCATGAGCACGAGCAGGACGGCTAGATAGACTAGACAGGTAGAAACTATCACGATCACGTCCTAAGAATAACAGTGATGATGATGATGATGATGATGATAATGATGATAATAATAATAATAATGATGATGATGATGATGATGATAATGACGATGATTGCGATGAGGATGATGATAATGATGATAACGATGATAATGATAATGATGATAATGATGATAATGATGATAGACATTATCAAAACAATGATAATCTTAATCGTAACAATAACCACAACAACACAACAACAACAGCAGCAGCAGCAACAACAACAACAACAACAACAACAACAACGACAACAACGACCACCACCAAGGACAACAGCATCATCACATCATCATCATCATCATCATCATCATCATCATCACCATCACCATCACCACCACCATCACCACCACCACCACCACCACCATCATCATCATCATCATTATCATCATCATCACTACCATTGCCACCACCACCACCATCACCATCACTATCATCACCATCATCATCACATCATCACCACCATTATTATGAGCATCACCACCACCACCATTATTATGAGCATCACCACCACCACCACCACCACCACTATGTTGATGATCATCACCACCTTGCCGCGGGCCAAGAAGCTGACCGAGACCAACGACCACCACCACCACCACCACAACCACCACCACAACAACAACAACAACAACAACAACAACAACAACAACAACAGCATCACCACCACTACCGTCATCACCATCATCATAATCATAACCTTTCCGCGGGCCAGGAAGCTCGCTGAGACCAGCAGGACGGACTTGCCCGTGGTGATGAAGCCAAGCAGTGGTTTAGCTGTCACGAAGTCGTTTGCACAGCCCTTGTCCTTGGGCTTGCCGTCCACCGCCAGCGCATCAACCTTAGCAAAATTTTAAGGAAAAAAGGAGAAGAAGATACTGTTGTTGTTGTTGTTGTTGTTGTTGATATTGATGATATTATTATTATTATTATTATTATTATTATTATTATTATTATTATTATTATTATTATTATTATTATTATTATTATTATTATTATTATTATTATTATTATTATTATTATTATTAGGGAGTACATAGGCCATCGGTCCTTTCCATGGGCTGATTGGTATAAAGCTCCTAGAGTAATGTTCTATGCCGTCACTTCCTTTATTCCACCGATTGGTGTGGAGACTTTCCTTATGGAATGGAGGACTGGATGCACATGGCCTTTTGGCTCAGCAATTGGCAGGAGATACACTATTATTATTATTATTATTATTATATTATTATTATTATTATTATTATTATTATTATTATTATTATTATGGAGGGGTGCACAGTATGGCACCCCACGGGAAGAGGAGGTGGTTGGGCCTCTTCCCACTGGTTTCGAGGCTATGTCGTTGTGTTGGCTCCGAGGCTATGTTGTTGTGTTGGTTCCGAGGCTATGTTGTTGTGTTGGTTCCGAGGCTCTGTTGTTGTGTTGGTTCCGAGGCTATGTCGATGTGGGTTCCGAGGCTATGTTGTTGCGTTGGTTCCGAGGCCATGTCGTTGTGTTGTTTTTTATAGGACATACACCACGTGGGATCAAAGGGGTATTTACATTCCGAGATCTAGGGGTGGTGACGGGTTTCGAGGCGTCCCAGACACTTACCACAAAACGTCCTCATGCGCTGGCAGACCGCATGAAATGTCTGCTACCCCTGTGAGTACCTCCATGCGGGACCTACGCAGTCTCGTGGAGCTCTCACGCGGGGAAGATCAATCATTTGTAGTTGATTTCCTGCAAGGTACCCCACACTGTGCGGGTAGTAGGGACTTCCTTTTGGGGCCTTCTATGCAGGATGGTTAGAGTCACTCTTCCCTCCCCAACATACTCACTGTAGTCCCTGTTGGGTCGAGGGATGGAGGCGCATGGCCCTCGGGCTCAGCCATGACAGATCAATATATATTATTATTATTATTATCATTATTACTATTATTATTATTATTATTAGTATTTTCATTGAACATACCGCTCCGTCTGGACCAGTATTTTCATTGAACATACCGGTCCGTCTGGAAGTGTTGGAACTGCCCTTGCGGGGGTGTCATTAGAGCTTATCGTCAATTCTTCGTACTCCCCTCACGGGTGAGACGATGGAGGCGCATGTGCAGATTTGCATCAGCCATTGACAGAGAAGCACTATTATTATTATTATGATTATTATTATTATTATTATTATTATTATTAATGGACACCGTGATAGCCCAGTGGTCAAGTTCTACCATCTGGGCCCTGTCGCCAGTTCGATTCTCGTCGGTGCCACCAGTATTTTCATTGAACATACCGGTCTATTTCTGGACCAGTATTTTCATTGAACATACCGGCCCGTCTGGAAGTGTTGGAACTGCCCTTGCGGGGGTGTCATTAGAGCTTATCGTCAATTCTTCGTACTCCCCTCACGGGTGAGACGATGGAGGCGCATGTGCAGAAATGCATCAGCCATTGACAGAGAAGCACTATTATTATTATTATTATTATTATTATTATTATTATTATTATTACTACTATTGGACACCGTGATAGCCCAGTGGTCAAGTTCTACCATCTGGGCCCTGTTGCCAGTTCGATTCCCGAGGAAGTTCTTGGACTTCACTGAGCTAAACGTCGAGCATTGTTGTATGAGCTGAGTAAGCTTACTCGGGTTAACTGTGTGTAACGCCGAAAAGAAATAGAGGATGATCGACTTGCGGCCATAGAATAGCCCATAGGAGGAACTACCTCCGTAAGGGTCGCCGCCAAGCCAACAGCACTCCTCAAACTCATCGCCACTGTCTCAAAGATTTCAAATCCTATGAGAGTACCAGTGCAGAGATGCTGGTATCCATGAGATTGAAAATATGAAATGAGTGTGGCCACCGCCAGGTTCACACTGAGCGTCTAGGCCTGTTGCATTGTTTCTCTTAATCTCCTCCTTCTTTCTCAAAAACTTGTACTGTGTCAGATCAAATCCCTCCGAGACTAGAGATTGGTCAAAAACAGTAACAAGGGCCTCGTATTCCTGCGTTTCGTCGCAAGGAAAAGCCTTCATGCAGGCATTGATCTCTTTGAGCTTGCTCAAAAGCGAAGCATCAGAGTCTTTGTCTGAGCTCGTCTTGGCATATAGCATGAGACTTGCAACTCCTCCTTTCTTCCCCTTGAAGGCATTTATGGTGTTCTGTCTGTCCTTCTTCTCCGTGTTTGTGACCACCACCGTAGTTGAGCCCGAGGGTGCAGGGGCTGGTGGGGCAGGAGCTGGTGGGGTCAAATATGTCGGAGGGTGTGTCTTTGCACCACTCACTTTTGCTTTCATTCTTTCCAGTCTCATCGTCTTCTCGAACTCCTCATTCTCTTTCGCCTTCTTCTTCTCAGATATCACCAGCTTTTGAGCATGAGTGATAAAGGCCACCAATTCAGAAGCAGATCTGAGAAAATTATATTTCTCCACATATTGGTCAACACCTGCTTTGTTGGCGACCGGTGGTGCGTTACTAAGTGATTTAAGGACAGAGTGATCCTTGGTAGGAATCCATCTCTTCCATGCCTCCTTGTGCAGTAACGCACCCATCAACAGTCTGATCTTGGTCAGAACTCTGTCGGTCTTCTCTAACTCATCAATCACAGGATGAGTTTCTCCTGCTGCCTTAATGCTTTTTTCCATCTCTGCCTTCCCCTCCTCCAAGGCCTTTATTTCCATTGTAAAAAAATGAAATATACCACTCGAGTTTTTCGAACCCAGATTGGTCTTCATTTTTGTTACATCGACTGCCTCCTGACCAGTCGCGAGGAATCTGGCCGTTGCTCTTGGGTTTGTGTACTGGAGGTAACCCTCACATCGTGGGCCGTATGTACGTTCCCAAATCAGGGTTTGAGTGTACACCCCAAAGATAGCATCGAGTAATTCAAGGTGGGTGTGTGTGTCCCCAAACTTGATATGCTGTATCTTCTTTCTCTCTTCTTAATCAGAGACCAGTTTGCCGAGGAGCTGTGCTGTGTTTGATAATAGGATATAGACATCCTTTTTAGCACGACTTTTCTCTCTTCTTTGATCCTGAGGGATCCACACATAGGTGTCCTTCTCTACCCCCATCTTGTTATCAAACTCTTCTTTAGTGAGGTCATAGTGGTCTTGCACCCACTGTTGTTCCTCCACTGTGATCTCCTCTCCATCACTATGAATCAAGTCGATCATTTTTCGTCCTCCTCCTCCCGTGTAGGCAGGTGGTAAGGGATTACCATATGCTCCTCCTCCTCCCGTCTCTTCTTGTTCAAATCCTCCTTCATCTTCGTCTCCTCCATATCTTCCTTCATCATCCCAGCCCTCTTCTACTCCTCCTCCTACTCCTTCATCTCCTCCTCCTTCATTCAATCCTCCTCCTCCTCCTTCATTCAATCCTCTTCCTCCTCCTCCTCCTCCTGCTTCTTCTTCTTCTCTTCTTTGATCTGCCTCCGAGAATTCACTCACTTCGGCGGTCTCTGTCGACATGATGTCGTAGTAGTAATTAACAGGAGGACAGTGTCAGCTCCTATGTTTGGTTTTTGTTCGTTTGTGTTCTGTTCCTCCTTCAGTCGATTGACTAGTGAAGAGAGAAACTAATAGAGAGGTAGGATAAGATTCCCTGTCCTCTATGAAACACTGTTTGTATGTTTGTTTTTGTTTGAGAAATATAGTCTTTGAGACTTTCTCCGATTTCTTGTTCTCCTTACTCAGATTACTTTCTCCTCCTTTTCTATATTGTATCTAGTATGAGGCACTTGGACCTACACACAGATAGTAATAGAGAAGCTAGAAAAGCTCTCCTTGAGAAGTCGACAGTCGGTCGGATAGGTTCTCAGACCTACCTTTAGAAAACGATCAGAGATTTGCAAAAATACTCTGACGTATGTGTGAGATAATGCAGATAAATGCACAAACTAGAACGCTAGAGTGTTGTGCTCCTGTCCCTATGCTTGTTTGTGTTTTGTGTGTGTTCCTTCACTCTTCTGTCCACCTCCTTCTTCTTGGTCTCTGTGTGAGAACAGCAAGAACGACAGAGAGTTTGTATCTGATGTCTCCTTGTGAGCACACAGATATGGATTGGGCTAGAGGGTTCGAGACACCTGCTTGAGACCAATCAAATTATTTGTTTTGTGAAAGAGTTATGAGGGAGCTGTGTTGGAGTATTTGTTTTCGTCTGACGTCCCCGTGTGAGACAGGTCAGTGAAAATTCACTCTGTTGCCTGTGTGGCAAAGCAGAAAGAAATCACCCTAGTGATGTGGACTCCAAATGTAATGCCCCCAACGATAGCTCGTAAAAAGTCGGTAATACAACCAAACACAGTCCTCAAGAATGAGAATGATGTCTCGTTGTATTAGCTCAGTGAAGCCAAAAAGGAAAACTGCAACAGACCAGGAATAAAATAGCATCAGGTCCAATCCGGACAAATAATACTGAAAAACAAGCTGGTGCACCTGTCACCAGGAAAAGGTATTTTTTACCGGCTATCCGGGGGTGATGCCTACACTATTAATACAGGAACCCGGTAGGCTTCAAGGCCCACGGTCACCACTATGAAATTACATATGGTGTCTGGATCGACATCAGGGGCCCGGGCCCCGGGTATATTATTAATAACTGAGCAGGGTGGCACATAGTCACACTAACTTTACCTATTAATATGTGCTGCAGTGCCGCCTACAATCCGGGTAACAGTCGGATCATTGAATGATGATTACTATCAGCGGTGACCGTTACCGTGGCACTTTTGAAGTTAGACAGGACTATATTATCGCCGGGTTAGGCCGGACCACCGGCAGGAATAGGCTGGTGTTTGCCTTGGTTGTTTTTTGCTTCGCTAGCCCGAGGCTCCATATGTAGCTCCCCCGGGCATTTTCAAGACTCCAGACGATCCACCATCCGAGGCTTTGACCTTCAGTATTTATATAAGAACAGAGGATTGGGTTACTAGCGGAGTGCCATCCGATTGAATTGGTTGTATTAAAGAAGAGACATCAATAAATATATTCTTTTAGACCAGAACCGGCAAAAATATCTGCCGCCGCGAGGTTAGTAGCATAAGGTAGGTGGGGCCGTTATTAATATCAAGTTCCTAATAAATAGGGGGAGCAATAGACAATTTATGAATAAGGTATCAAGTTAGTCATACAGGCCCACCTGTACACACCCCAAGGACAATTGCCTATTTTACCTATATCACTCTAAGTGTAACAGTAACGGTGAATTCAAAGCTTTGGCGGTTTGGGGGTTGTAACGCTTAGTGACGGGTTGATTATCCTATATCTCTAATAAAGTAAAGTCTGACCCTCTCTTTGTCCAGTGGCATCATTTATTAGTATAGCTGTTGTTTGAGAAATTTTTTGTTACAAAATCGAAATTTAAACGAAAATCCAACTTGAAATCTGACCCAAAATCTGAAAAGCAAGTTTTTTTTTTTTACGTTTTGAAATTGTCGCCAGCGATCTTTCATATCTACCTAATAATTGAAGAACGCTTGCTTTTCGTAGAGCAAGAGCTGAAAAGGAAGCATGTATGTATTGTAAGTAGCGCGTAGCCTCTGGTTTTGTCCTCTTGTTTCCTCCTCCTTTTTGTACTTGTTTATTTTTGTTTGCATTTCTTGCGTTCTCCTTTTTGCTTCCCTTGGCTCCTCTTTGTATCTCTCTCTCGCTCCTTTCCCTTCTTTTCTTTCCCTGCTTCCTTTCGTTCTCCCCTATTCATGCATCCTCCTTTTCCTTTTCGTTCTTTTTTCCATTCTTGATTTCTCGTTCTCTTCTCTTTCTTTTTCTTCCTGCCTTCGCACCTCAGAGTCTGGTCTTTCCCCGCTGTCCCATTTTGATTCCTCCTTTCTTCAAGGGCCTCTCGCTTTCTTCTCGTTTTCTTTCTGTTCTCTCTTCTCCTATAGTGGCTTAGAGTCACTTCCTCGTCGTTCTCTCTCCCCTTTTATTTTTTCATTTCTTCCTCTTTTTTTGTTTCTCCATCCGTTTTACTTGCTCCATTTCCTGTCCTCTTTTCCCTCCTCCTTTCCCCCCCCTTTTACTTCGGACTCTGTGAGTCACCAATTTACCACTTCCCTTCTACGTCTTATGCTTCCCACTCATCTCTACGAATGGCAAGTATTCTATTATTAAAAGTTGATTGGTGAAAAAAAAAAAAAAAAAAAAAAAAAAAAAAAAAAAAAAAAAAAAAAAAAAAAAAAGCTAGGCGAACATAAGTCAAAACTAAGGTGAACAAAGAGAGAAGATAGCAGACTACAAGGAGAAGTGTGGGAGGTCAAATAAAGAAAAAATGAAAAGCATAGGTCAAGAGAGGGTGCGAACAGGAGA
>WBZZ01004960.1:67500-72500 GCA_019918135.1 Paulinella micropora
GTCATTGCCCCTGCATGTCCGCACACACCTGTACCCAAAACGTCTCAAGCAAAAGCATGAACACCCATGAAGCGCATCATCAAACATTCCCGCCCCATGCTTTTTCTCTCGACACCTGAGGGGGGGGGCAGGGACGCGCTAAGAATATAAAAAAAAGATAGTAAGAAAATCTCTGACAAAGTTTTTAATATTGGCTCTGAGAACTAGGAGAGAGGGAAGAGGAAAAAAAGGGGAGGGGAAGGAAAAAGAAAAGTGTGACGCGGGGGGAGGGGGAGAGGGGGGGGGGGGTCTTTTTTAGAAATTTCCGAAAACTGAGGAAAATTTCCATACCCAGTTGATTTTATTAGCGACTCCAGATTGTTACACTGTCAATAGTACGATACTATGATTTAATAACCGATAACTGTCCTAGCGATATGAAGACTGAGGAATACCTAAATCAAGTTAGGGACTCCGTAATCTCCAGACCAAGGATTACCGACAGACCGGAACGGTATTGCCATCAAGTTCTAGTATATACCGGGGTGGGCCGGCATAGCATTATCCATATCAATCTCTACTATGTTTAATATTAATAGATAGTTAACGGTTTAAGACTCCAGAAAAAGATCATAGTCTTCTTCTCCGAGTCTTACTGCATTATCATACTGATGCAATCCAACATGTTGTACTGCAAGCGATACGTGACTCTGGCACAACTATCGAATCCCCATCACAACCCCACGCGTATACTGGGGGCCTTGAACTGGAAGAGAAATACTCCAACGCAGAAAGATGCTACCTTCATTGTGGATTTCGCAGTGGTATCGATCCAACTACACCAAGACCCAACTCGAGGCTTCAATATTCGATCACTTTTCAAAAACTGGAAGGATATGATGACCCACAACCGGCAACCAATACCACGCCTTCCACCCTACTCCCATTACATCAACCGTACGATACTCCATGGCACCCTGGTCGGAATGCTAGCCAACTTCGCACGCCAAACCAATTCCCAAGATCTTCTCCTCTCGGCAACACTACAACTTATCAGTGGTGGAGGTTCCTTACCCGGGCTCTGTCTGGAAAGCCGCCCTTGATCGAATATGCTTCCTTTGCCCTGACGAATGGCGGGACCTGGCCATCATCATACGCATGTTCGCTCGTTCACCACCAATGTACGGCACTCACAGACATATGCCGAGCAATGGCGGCAGCTCCTATGCAAATCCTTTCCACAAGCTACTGATTCATGGTGACCCTAGAACTTGCGGCAACGTTACAGAACCACGCCGTGACTAACTTGAACCCGGGCCCCTGATGATTAACCTTTTTCAAGTGACAAATCCGAAAATAACTAACATACCTCAAATATACAACTCTCATCTTTAGCCTACTCTCCGAAGCTCATGCCCCACAGGCTCCCGGCTTGACCGTAGTAACCGGGGGAACTAATAAAATCACTGAGGAACTAGTAATTTACTATACGAAATGGAACCAGTCAAACTTATTTCCACCCTACCAGTAATTTATCGCCTAAGGTGCACTGGAAAATTTCCCTTTTAACAAAAGCAATTTCCCTTTTTACCCATATCAACTCGTAATTTTCTCACTTTGACCGCCGTACTACCAACGCTTCCATTTTAACGCAACCACTTCAGTAACAACACAACCAAACCAACCTAAACTAGTCTTGCAACATTACTTTCGCCTCCTACAACCTTCGTCGTGAGCATAGCGCACAAACCTTCAAGTTGGCAACTAAGCACACACCAAAAAATTCTTTATCCTTACCCGGGGGGCCTCAAACTCAAACTTAAACTTGCATCTACTTAATCTTTGGCAAAGTGGTGAGCACTGGCACTGTCACTCGAGGTCAGTGGTAAATACCTGTTATTAAATGACTATTCTTGAAAGTACGTTACTGAATAGTTCCTCGATGATGCGCAGGATCAAACAGTGTTTGCGTAGTTTGAACTGAAAAACCGTAGGCTTGACCGAGTGGGCACCTAGTATTCAACTAATATTAATCAGTATATCTGCCCCGGGGCCCCGTGCCATCATTCCGAGTCATATAGTAGGTCCAGTTATTACTATATGATACAATACAATATTTTTCACTGTGACTCCGTTCGTCAATATCGTGCCCGACCATTCCGATCATTACCGTGCCAGTTGGGCCGCTCAGTCACTTCCATTGGACTCATGAGTCATGCATGATATAATCATTGACTAAAGTCATTCTTCGGTCCGGTACCCTGTACGAGTTACTGGCTACTTCAATTTCCTAAAACTGAAGTGGTATCGGGGGCTAAAGAGTTACCGTATACTTGAACTGCTTCCCGCAGGTGACTCAGCTCTATGAGTGGCAAGTATTCTATTATTAATAACATGGCTTGCGTAAATAAAATGATCAATTATGAATATTAACATTAAAAATTCAAGCTCAACACAGTCTGCCGATCGGCGGCACGGGCACCGGTTCCTCAGTCGCCGGCCTGGTCAGAAATATCAGCCGGAGTCTTTGATTACCTGGTATAATACTCCCTGAGACAGGCTCTGATTCCCTGGCCATGGGGGCCCGGTTATTTTTACTATGATCGGCGTCAGTGACTCACTTTCAGTGGCACTCACCTGAGTCCTCAGTCACGGTGTGGCCGCGTGCTGTTGTTGTTCTGTTGTTGTTGTTGTTATTATTGAAGTGATTTAATAAATAATTAACTAAATCAATGGCAAGATAGTGTAGCTGGCTAACGGCCTTTAGTAATAACTGCCACTTAAAGACATGTATTAAATGTCTTATCATCCCCAGCCGACTCGGGACGCCAGAGCTTGCTCACAGTAATACTACTGTACTATAGGACTCTAGAGCTCAAAAACAAAAAATATAGATAGTTACCACCTGGAACAATGCAGGTACGCAGAAAACGAACAAAGCGGTGGGTAGCGGTCAGATGGAGGGAAAGGACCACAAGGATTTAGCTTACGTGCACGAACTTCCGTTTTTAGACATGTATATATTACTATATTGATATAGGAGAAAACTTTTGAGAATCTGAGCTTTTACCCGTCGTGACAGATTTTTTTTTTTTTTTTTTTTTTTTTTTTTTTTTTTTTTTTGCGATCGAAGACTTACATGAAGACGAGCAATATTACCGATAAGTGGAAAATGTTTTTGCCTGGATTTTTTTTCGACTAGGCTGTTTGCTTTTGGTGAAATTTTTCGTGACTGAGCTTTTTTGGAAAAAAATTAACGATGAAATCGGAAGCTTTTCACCTTGTTAGGTATTCAGGCGACGACGGGTAGATGCAAAGACTCGATTATATGAAATAGCACGAAAAAGTCATGAAAACCACAGCAAGAGCCAGCTCGCACAGGGCAACTATGTGAAAGAAAGTTTGCAATCCTCTATGAGGCAATTACTAAGTATGTAAAGGATGTGTGTACATTAAAAAGTGTATAATGTTAGCTTTCAGTTAGCAAACTCAAGACTTTGCGAGCTGGGCGTTGTCAACAGATTACACCTGGACCATGAAATCTGTGCCGCGACCAACCCACGTCATGATAGAACTATATAATACGTCCAACCCTTGACGATGGAACAAAATCAACCGAACAACAACAGCAAGAAAAACAAACAAGAACAAGAACAACAACAACAACAACAACAACAACAACAACAACAACAACAACAATAAAGATTAAGGCGATCAGGTTCGGCCTACACTTTTTCTTACTCTTCGGGACCCTCTACCCCCTGCAAGATGGGTAACTTACTTACTTACCTACTTATTTACTTGCTTACTTACTTGCTTACTTACTTACTTACTTACTTACCGCCTCCTCCGCCTCCTCTTCGGGACCCTCTACCCCCTTACTACCTGTGTGTGTGCGGCAAGGGCCAAAGTTGCTGTGGTGAAGTCAAAACATTAAGTTGCTCCATGTGCCCCAAAAGAAGAAATAAGTAAAAAAGAAAAAACAAGCAAATGAAAGCAAATTAGGGGGACAGGGTCGGAGCCTGGTCTGCGAGAGTTGGGTCATGACTCGATTCTTACGATTAGGTATATTATATGACTTGCGGCTCGATAGACCCCTCTCTTGATTGCCTTTCAGCGTCGGAAATAAATGCCTGGTTGATTTCGCGCCAGGAGTAAGTTGGTGCAAGAAATTTTGGGGTGCGGGAAGGCTGCATGGGTGGAGGTGATGGCGACGAGAGGTCAGCGTTGCGATGTCTCTTAGGAAGGCGGCGGGACTGGCTCGGTAGGGTAGTACGACATGCACATGGCGGAAGAGGTAAAGTAGTCATAGATTTGTTGGGGTTGGGGCGGGCTGCTGCGCATATAGCCGGCAGAGGCGGCTGAGGCGGTGGGTTCGAAGTGGTAAGAGCTGTGCATTTGTGGGAAAGGCGCGGGCGGCGGTTGAGTCACCGTCACGACAGGCTGGGAAGCAGGATGGAAGCGGGCAGCGGGCTGTGTGCCGTAAAGACAGGCGGCTTCAGCGGGGCGGGAAGGAGGCTGACCGTACAGGGGACGGAAGGAAGGGAGCAGCGGGCCTATAGACGGATCGATAGATGGTTAGGCGAATAGATGGATGGAAGATGGATGGATAGTTTGATGGATAGATAGTGGGTGGACCAGAGATGGGCGCAAGGCCTAGACTGCCGGCATGGAAATCGGGAGCGGTTAGACCAAGGTCGTCTCCGCTCACATCGGCCCCCTACATACATAGCCATGTAGGGTTATCTATTTGTCTACCTAGTTAGCTAGCTGATAATCTACTTATCCATTTGTCATCCACCTCTCTCTCTCTCTCTCTCTCTCTCTCTCTCTCTCTCTCTCTCTCTCTCTCTCTCTCTCTCTTGCATATGAAAACCCCCTCAAACTCCTCTTGCTCTCTTTCTACTGTCAACATATCTGTCCTGTGTGACTTTTCTCTCACTTTCTTTCTACTATCAATATCTGCCCTCTGTTATATTGTGAAGAATATGTGGTAAGTCGTGGGGCGGCAGCTGGCTCAA
>WBZZ01004960.1:87500-110000 GCA_019918135.1 Paulinella micropora
ATTTTATCCCTATTTAGCCTGTCCTTAGAGGTTCTACGAATTTCGTATTCCTCCAACCAATCTGATTTAGTTTTGGTTCTGCTCGGAATTAAGTCCATTTTTTTTGCGACACTGCGACAAAAAAGCGAAATTCTGTCGCAACCTCTGCGACACTGCGACACCGCGGCGCCGCCGTGTTGCGGTGTCGCATGGTGATATTCACGGAAATAGAATTTTCTAGAATTTTCTTTAAAAAATTGACTTACGGCAATACTTCAAATACCATTTTTCCTGCATAGTTGTCAGGCATACTAGGCGACGAGACTAACGGGTTCGGCGTAGTCATTGACATTTTCGGTTGCGGGTTCAAGTCCGAAGATGTCTCATCGCCAAGATAAATATGCCTTTTTATTTTTTTTGCTTACAAATCTAATATTACCTTAGCTTTTTTTTTCTCGCTTACTACTCCTGATATTCTCTGGTTGAATGTCTTCTCTTTTTAACAATTCTTTTGTCTTTTTTTCTTTAATAACTTCTTTGGTCTGCTCTTTCATATCTTTTTCTTCATCAACGGGTTTATCAAAATCAGTTTTCAATAAATCACGCGGGCTTACCAACTCATCGTTATTTAGTATGATTTTAAACCCTTTTCTACCTTTGACTTTATAAATAATTTTAGAGAATGTCTTACCGCCTTTTGAAAAAACATTTCTTTTATTTTCTTTTCTCACACTATCGCCAACATTGAATTCATTAATAAGATTATCACGTGTTATCGTCTGTTTATTTTTGTCTCTTCTAGCAAAGACATCCACAGGTTTGGCTTGTATCCCTCTATGGACTTTATGATTGTAAGCATTGACTAAGTCTTGAATATAACTAACCCAATCAAAATTTCTATTTGTTTCAAATAATAAATCCAACCACCTTCTAATACTTCTTATCACTCTATCAACAACCGCAAGCGCTCTATGGTCACCGACTTCAACGACATCATGTTTAATACCATTTTGAATAAAATAATCACGAGTTGCTCCTTTGTATTCTCCTCCGCTGTCGGTAGTAATTGATTTCGGTTTATAAGGTATAGACTTTAAAGCATAATATACTTCTTTCGCTGTTTTATTTTTTAATGGAATGATTATTAAAAATCTTGAATGACAATCAATCCAAACTAACATCCAAGCATACCCCTTATTGCCTTTCTTATCTTTTATCTTACTCATATCTGCTAAGTCAAGAAAGACTTGGTCTAATGGTTTATCTACCCATATCGTGTTCCATATTTTCGGGTTTTTCTTTTGGTGGTGTATTTCAAGTGCCTCCTCTTCTTTCGTCCTTTTTGTTTCTTCTCCAGTTAGTGTGTCCTCAAGTTGACCCTTATCTCCAACTGGTTGGAGATATTCCGCATTCTGTGTATTAATAATTGTATGTTTATAGTCCATATTATATACAATGAGATTTTTAAAGTCCAACATTAAGAATAAAAAATATAAAGTCATTAGTCCAAAAGGTAAGGTTATCAATTTTGGTGATACTAGATATGAACATTATAAAGACCGCATAGGACTATATTCACATTTAGACCATTTAGATAAAGTAAGAAGAAAAAATTATAGAAAAAGAGCAAAGGCTATAAAAAATTCAAAAGGTGAATTAACTTATAATAATCCAGAGTATAGTAATTATTATTCTTATCATTTCCTTTGGTGAATTTAAAATTTTAAAAACACTCTATCTATTTCATCACTTTTTTCTTTCTTAGCACCTGAAGATTGATTATATACCTTTACACTTACACTACTTGATTTTTTACCCTTACCTTTCTTAGGCTTGATTTCTTCTTCACTACTCTCGCTTTCACTTTCTTCACTCTCTGGCTCGGGCTCTATCTTCTTGCTCTTCTTCGCTCTCTTAGTCTCCGCCTTCACTCTTTTGATTTTCATTTTCGCCATCTTTTCGGCAATTATATCAGTGAAATCAACCTCGTCCTCACTCTCACTCTTTTCCTCTGGGCTATCATTATCTTGTTCAGTAATAATATCCTTAGCCAAGTTCTTTTCTTCAATTTGCTTTATTCGTTCCTCCATATCTTCGTCTTCTTGCTTTACAGCATTTCGGTATTGTGCTAATACATTTTTAGCATGCTCCATCTTTCGCTGTTTCGCTTTCGCTTTTATTCCTTCCACAGCACTACCCCAATTTTTACGACTTGCTTCTGCTGACGGCATTTTATACTAAGATTAATATATTTTAGTATTTTTTAATAATTATTAATATAATATGTCGCAATATAAATCCTTACTAGGTTTATCAGAAATCGCAGTTGATAGTCTAGATATTAAAAATTTAGACCTTACCAACACAAACATAGTGGGATTATACACAGATAGGGTGCCAGAAGATGCCGACCCCGTAAATCTTTATTTTACTAACAGCCGATTTGATGCGAGGTTGGCTTTAAAATCTACGGCCGATGTAAAAGAAGGCACCAATTTATATTATACTAATGCTAGGTTTGACACTCAATTAGCAACAAAGAGCACAACCAACTTAACCGAAGGAACTAACTTATACTACACCACAGCAAGGGCTAATACAGATTTTGACACAAGGATAGCAACTAAATCAATAGATGCTTTAAGTGATGTAGTCATAACAACACCAACCGATAACCAACTACTCATTTATAGCACAGGTCAATGGCGAAATGTTGCTTCACCTTTTCTTAGATTGGATGGGCTCACTATGATGATAGGGGATTTAAATATGGGAGGTTTTAATGTATCAAATGTAAATTTGGTTGATGGAATTGATGTTTCTGCTCTTGATAGTTCGGTTGTAAAACTAACAGGAGACCAAACCATAACAGGGAATAAAACATTTACTACTTATGTGGCCGTAAAAGACTCAAATCCATTAAACACTGGCAAGTTATTCTTCAATTACAACAATAATATGGGTTCTATTTATTCGTCGGAGGCAGGTGGTGCGACGGGCTATCCATTATCTTTTGTCGGCTCGTCCATACTTTTTGCTCCAACAACAGGGGGTGGAATGACATTGACAAATAATGTTTTAAATTTTAACAGCACAACAGCAATCAGCGGACTGCCCGCACCATTCTATGACGGCGATGCTTCAACAAAAGCATATACCGATACGAAACTAGCCAAGGACGGCACAACGGCTATGACGGGTAGTTTAAATATGGGAGGATTTAACATAACAAATGTTGGTAATGTTGATGGTATTGATGTATCCACCCTTGATACCGCAGTCGTTAAACTAACAGGAGACCAAACTATAGCAGGAACCAAAACATTCAGCAACATAATAAATGCTAGTGCGGGGATTGATATGAAAAGCCAAAGTATAACAAATGTTAATCTTGTTGATGGTGTTGATGTTTCTACTCTTGATACTTCGGCCGTAAAACTAACAGGAGACCAAACTATAGCAGGGAATAAAAAATTTACTTCAACAATAGAAGTTCGGGGTGCTACGGCTCCAACCGCTTTTGATGGTATCGGTATTGCCTTTGATACGGCGACAAATATAGGAGAGATTGTGGCACAAAAAATAGCAACTGCGGGCTATTATCCAATACAAATAACAGGGTCATATGTTGATTTATATGCGGGGGATAATGTAATCGCGACAGCAACTGGCACTACACTATCTTTGAACAACAGAAAAATTACAAACTTAGCCACACCAACAGCAACAACGGACGGGGCGAACAAAAGTTATGTAGATACATTAGACGGGCAAAATGTGAAATTAACAGGAAACCAAACCATAGCAGGAATTAAGACATATAGCAGTGGTGTTGAAATAACGGGAAATTCAATAAATGCTACAACAAAGGGCACATTCGTGGTTTTTAACTCCACAGCCAATATCGGGTCAATTGCTAGTTTGGATATGAAAACAGCAACATATTACAACTTTGAAATTTCTGCGAAAAAAATAAGTTTTATTATTGATGGGACGATAGTCGGTTGGGTAAATGCTTCGGGGTTAGATTGTAATAGTAGCAAAATAGCCAACCTTGGAACTCCGACATTAGCGACCGATGGAGCAACAAAAGGATATGCGGACACATTGGACGGGCAAAATGTAAAACTAACAGGAGACCAAACAATAACGGGAATTAAAATATTTAATGGAAGTAGAAATGATGTAAGGGCACTGAATTTGTTAAGCCAAGCCGATTTCAATAATGTGGATATTATTAATGGTGGAAATATAACATACAATGGGGCAAGGATATTAAACCAAAACGGAGGAGATATATTCTTTTCACAGACGACTGGTGATTATCAGTATTTCTTATTTACTCTAAATACCGCTACAAGTGGAACCGCGAACCAAAGAGGTTATGTATTCACGAATGTAGCATCTGATGTAAAAGGGGCGGGACTTTATATTTCAAAACTTTTGGATAATAAAAGTGCTTCGTCTGACATTGTCCGTTTTAACAATGCGGGCGGTATGCGGTTTTATGGTGCTTTGGATATGAACAGCAACAATATAACAAATGGTGGAACAATAACTGGAACTACAATTACTTCAACCGCTGGGATATCAACAACAACAATAACGGCAAGCGACAAAATAACAACTGCATCAGGCAAACCAATAATCATAGGCAATACAACGAAAGGAGTAGGAGCAACTGGTGGCTTAGAATTATATGGAACTGCGAGCGACCCCGCGGGACCACATATACAGGCAATAACAACGGCTGATGCTTATCCAACATTTCAACAACTAAACTGGGCACACGATAATGTCAATTTAAGTTTTGATGCTTATTTTGATGGCACGAACTGGAAATCAAGCCACAGCGGTTCAAACTTTCTAATTCAAAAAGGTGGCAAACTCGCTTTTTATTATAAATCAGGAATAACGGCAGGAAGCAATATATCTTTCACTGAGGCAATGAACATAAGCACAGCGGGATTATTAACCGCGAATGCGGGGATTACATATTCTGGGGTGCTAACAACGGCATCAGCATCAACTAATGGGGCTAAAATAGCAATTCAAGGACAAACAGACGGGACGAATGCGAGAGGAATATTTATGTGGGACATCGGAGATTCAGCATGGGGGATTTATATGAGCCAGTCTGGGGCAAGTAAATCGTTAAGTGGAGGAACAGCACCAGCAGGAGGAGTAGGCGGAGGATTAACTTCTTATGCTATTAGATTTAGAGTGAATAATTCTTCAACGAGTGGCTTCATATGGGAGAATGGTTCAAATACTGCTTTAATGTCTTTGAAAGCGAGCGATGGACAATTATGGGTATTGTCTAATCCAATTCAATATTCAGACAGGAGAAAAAAAGAAGACATAAAGGAATGTTTAGGCTTAGATTTTATTAATAAGTTAAATCCAGTATGCTATCGTATGATTGATGACAAAAAGAAATGTAGGACTGGCTTAATAGCACAGGAATTAGAAGAAATACTAACAGAAATGGATATGCTAGATTTTGGTGGTTTTATAAAAGAAACAATTATGGTTCCCTGTTCAAAGCAAAGAGAGGAATACGAATTGAAAGGTGTGAGTGTTAAGCCAGAAGATGTTAAATGTGTTGATAGTGGTGATGTCGGTTATGGTATAGGTTATTCGGAGTTTATCGCCCCGTTAATTAAGGCCGTTCAACAATTATCGGAAAAAATAAATAATATAACTAATGATATAGCCGACTTAAAAAAACAATTAGCAGAAAACAATGCCACCTAGATTACACCCTCCACCTCCACTCATTGATATGGCAGATGGAGAACTAACACCAGAGTTGAAGAACCGCGTTTTGGATATTTCGTTGAAGACTGAGGAGAAAAAAATAGAGCACGAATTGGAAGATAACTGGTCGTGCTGTTGTATGAAAAATAGACCAACCGACAGCCGACTTATTAAATACTTATTTCAAATGGGTATCATTATATCCATTATAACCCTTTGCATCGTAAGGCTATCTGAAAAGAACTTACCTTGTGAGGTTGCTAATACTTATGTCGGTATTTTAACACTTTTGATTGGGATATGCCTTCCATCACCTTCTTCAAAGAAATGAACATTCATAGGTATGTATTTTATACCACATATCATCATTTGAGCACATTAAAGGCATGGCTTTATCAAAACTAACACACCAATCACTCATCGGTTTGTAAATACATTTAAATTTAGTATCTATACCCTTTTGAATACAATAAACACAACTAATATTCTTTTTTTCGCTTACCCGAGAGTAAAAGTCGCAGGCACTCCGCGAAAATATTTTGATTATTAAAAAGTTTATGAGTAGTAATATAACCATGACTGACTATAAATACCAAAAGATTATTTTTCTGAGCAATGATTTTGCGGGAGGAAGCAAAACATTTAATAAGAATATCCAAATGTCATTCACACCCACCAAAATGAATGTTAAGTTTATCCACTATATGAACGACCAGACCGAAACCAAAACCAGAATTCTTTACATGGATAGAATTGGAATTATTGGAACATTCGCGGATAGTAATATAGCAAACATTTCAAATCTCGGTTATAATTTGGGTGTTGTAGGATGGACTGACGGACAATATACATTTAAAGTCCTTGAAACCGACAGCGGAAATATTGACACAGGAAATTTAGCGGGGCGAATTGTTGTGTGTTTGGAATTTTTGGCTTAGAATATACGATGCTTAAAATAAACAATGTCAAGGTGAAGCCAGTAAAACAAGAGGGTGATGGAAACAAAAAAGCAAAAGGTTATAAATTATTTAATGAGCCGTATGCCAACATATTTCTACTTGCCCGTAAGAAGAGCGGGAAAACAACAGCACTCTTTGAAATACTGAAACGGACAACAGACAGAAAAACCCGTATTGTTATTATCGCTTCAACAATCCACAAGGACTACATTTATAAAGCAATGGTAAAGCACTTTAAGAACAGAGGCAACCCAATGGCGATTTATACCTTTCTCAAATCAGACGGGGTGAATGTGATAGACTATGAACTAGACAAACTGAACAGACAGGACGAGCAACATGAAGGAGAAGTAAATCAGGACAAAGAGGAAATAGAGAAACCACAATTTTTATACTTTGGAAAGGAAAAGAAAAAGGAAGAAGGAGGTGAGAAGAAAGAAAGACCGAGCAAGTATATTTCGCCAGAGGTTGTTTTTGTTTTGGACGATTTAGGAAGTGGATTAAGAGACAAGTCCGTAAGCGATTTGTTAAAAAAGAACAGACACTATAAATCAAAGGTGATTATGTCTAGTCAGTATCTGAACGACCTACGGCCAGAAGCCATAAAGCAGTTAGATTATTTATTAATCTTTCCAGCCCAATCTCAGGACAAAATGGAACTCGTGTATAAACACTTAGACTTATCTTTTGACTTTGATTACTTTCTTCAAAAGTATCATGAAGCAACAAAGGAGAGATTTAACTTTTTATATGTTTCAAGTGTAGATGATGAATTACGGAGGAACTTCTCACAAAGATTTAAATAAAAAAAATCAAATATTAAATAATTATTTTTGTATATAGTATATGGTAGTAAAAACAACTCGTGTTGAAGTTATTCCAACAATCGGCAAACGAACTATTAACTCAAGCACAATGGCTGGAGGTAAAAAGAAGTCTGGTCGCAAGAAGAAGCAAGGAGGCAAGGGGCAGGCTGGCGGAAAAATTAACTGGGCAAAGGTTGGGAAAACGGCAATGGCAGTGAATAAATTTCTTCGTGATAACAAGATTATTTCAAAGACTGCGAATGCCCTTGGTGATGTCGGAGTACCATATGCATCTCGTATCGGGTCTACTGCCGCGAAACTTGGATATGGTAGGCAGAGCGGACGTGGTGCCTTAAAGTTTTGAAAAGATAATTGTTTGAAATTATGTATAAATATTTTTTTTGTTTTATATAATGAAAACGAAGAAACAGAAATTAAGACCCCCGCGGGTTTATAGAAACAAAAGCGGGAAGCCGTATATTATCCAGAAGGGTAAAAAATATTATCTTAATTTTGGCAAGAAAACAAATGATATGAGCACACTTCAAATCGTTAAACTTTTTATGAAATACTTAAGCAGACCAAGGACAACTAAGAGAATGAAGACAAAGAAGGAAGAAAATCTCCGACGTGTCGGAGATATGAGGAAAGTCCAAAGCCTATCTGAAATTGAACAAAATACTAGAACAGCCATTAATGACCACTTAGACAAACTCAGAAAGGAGAAATACGAAAAGATTGATGAGATAGACCAAAAAGAGGAAAAAGCACGAGTTGATGCTGAAGAAGAAACGAAGAGGCTAGAAAGAAAAATCCAAGCCGATGCTAAGGAACTAAAAGAAACAATGGATAGGGAACATAAAAGACAACTGGCGGAGATTAAGGAAAGACAGGAAGAAAAGGATAGGGAACAGAAGAAGGAACAACGACTTATTCAGGCACTAGAGGCAGAACGACGACATAGACAGGGTTTATTGATGGCTCCACTAGCCCCGCCTATGATAAAACCGCCACCGCCACCACCACAAGGACGACCGCCAAGGAGAACGAAGGGAGTTATTGTAAAGGATGCGGAAGAAGAGGAGAAACATAAACAAACAAAACGGGAAAAAATAATTGATGGTATGTTTGCTGAGACTATTAGAAAGAAACGACGAAATGCACATCCTTCTAATGAAAAGATTATTCAAAAACTAAGATTTATTGGGCATGTTATCCCTGACATAAAACCATCAAGAGGTGGTAAAATAAACTATTCTGAAATGTTAAAACAATGGCTATACAAAAGTCCAATTATAACTGACCAAGTGTTGAATTCACAACAAGCATGGGTTGAATTTGATTTATGGAGAGAAGGTGCGGTAGCAAAAAAGAAAGAAGAAGTAGACAATCTCCAACGTGTTGGAGATAACAAGGAGAACAAAGAAGATAATAACAATAAAGAAGAACAGGACAATAAAGAAGAACAGGACAATAAAGAAGAACAACCAATTATACAAGAGCCTGAAGATGTGCAAGCAAATATGACTGAAGCAGAAACCGAACCAGAATCAGATGCGGTAGGAATTGGATTATCTCCAACTAGCGGAAAAGGTTTAATGACGAGTGAAATCAACGACATAATGAAAAAACATGACTGGTATTTAGGAACGATTGCGAGTGATGAAATATACAAATTAAATCCCGAAAAAAGAAGGCAATACGGATTTATTATGAATACTGACCCGAGCAATAAAAAAGGACAACACTGGATGGCTATATGGGTAAGTCTAAATAAAGATAGAAGTGTTGAAGTGTATGACCCTTTGGCTGAATATCAACCGACGGAAGACTTTCAACAACAAATGAAACGGCTAATTGACCGAAGTAATCCAAGCACATACCTGCTTATGAAAGTAAATCAGGTTAAAAATCAATCAAACACCTCGGACACATGCGGATGGTTTGCTATGCGTTTTTTACTAATGAGGGCTAAAGGAGTGCGATTTAAATTTGCTAGTGGCTATACAGACTTAAAAGAAGACGAAGCGGAGAAATTAAAAGCACAGAATGGATATGGTGATGCTTTTAACACATTCATCTGAATTATGTATTAAATAAAAGAATATAAAAGAATATAAAAGAATATGCCAGACTACAAGCAAGGAAAAATTTACTCATTAAGGTCTCACCAAACAAACCAAATTTATATTGGTTCAACAACTCAAACATTAGCACAGAGGTTCGCTAAGCATAGGTGGGAATATAAAGAGAGAAAAAGTAAGTTAGGTAAAGCAATTGAAATATTAAAGTATGAAGATGTTTATATTGAGTTATTGGAAAAATATCCTTGCGATGATAAGGAAAGTCTATTGAAAAAAGAAGGAGAATATATACGTAATCATAAAGAATGTGTAAATAAACAAATAGCAGGGCGCACAGACGGAGAATATAGACAAGAACATAAAGAAGAAATGATACGACATAATAGACAATACAGAGCAAAAAATAAGGAATATTTGAAAGAATATAAGAAATTATGGAATATTAATAACAGAGATAGACAGACTCAAAAAAGGAAAATATATTATCAGAATAACAAGGAAAAGTTTATAAAAAATACCAAGAAATATGATATATCCGATATCCAAAAATTATTTGTATGATATATCATGGATTACAAAGGGGGCAGGTCAAGTGGTATCTATTACATAAATAGTAAAAACAGAATAACAGGCACAGATAGCGACTTTACACACGAAATAAACTTAAAATCACTGGACAATCCCACACATTGTAAAATTCTTCATATCTATGTGCCGAAGTCGTATTACTCCGTAGCCTCTCCATATAATACTTTTACATTATCTGAAGACGGGTATGAGGCTTTAATTACGATACCTGAGGGAAACTACACAATGAACAATCTAAAAAATAAGTTGTCGGAGATACTAACCGCAGACAGCCCGAATAATTATACTTATGTTGTATCCAGTAATAATACCAACATAGAACCAGAGGACGGCAAATTGACATTCAGTGTGTCAGAGAATAAAGGTATTCAACCGCGGTTTATATTTGATAATGATACCCGTATTCACGAGGTTATGGGATTTGATAGAAACTCAACATATTTCTTTGCTAATGATTTTATTAAATCTCCAAATGTAATTATTCTAACTGGTGAAAAAACTTTATACCTTCAATCGGACTTAGTGGGAGAAGGAGATAATCACGTGCTACAAGAAATATACACAGCCAACGAAATTCCTTTTGGGTCTGTCATTTATGATGGAAGCGGGTCTGAGTATGGTAAAACATTGTCCGCTAGTTCAAACAATGTATTCAGGTTTTACTTGACGGACGAAAACGACCAAGCAATAAATCTTAATGGTTTGGGAATAGTTATGACTTTATTGGTTTATCGTGAAACTAATTATTTTAGTTTATTTAATTCATTCTTTAATTTGTTGAAATCAAAGTGAATTATTTTTGATGTAAATATAAGATATGTGTAAAGAATGTAAGCCGAACAACTTTTGCGAACACAACAAACAAAAAGGGCATTGTGCGGAATGTGGCGCATGGCGATGTGAAACTTGTAATGTAAAACTTAGTAGTAAGCAAAGTTTTCATAACCATATTACTTCAAAAAGGCACATTAATAAGATTGATGAATAAACAATAATTATTTTAGAATTATTTATTTTTTTTCTATAAATATATTCTTGTGAATTAGTTAATAATCTCAAAACAAGTTTTGAGATAGACAACACTTCAAAAAAAAGAAAAAAATGCCTGTCCAATACGGAGGAGAACTAGTCCATCAGACTAAGGAACTGCTAACTGGTAAGTATGAATTGAACAAACTTACCACTCGTGAAGGCTCACAACCCGTCGCACTTACTACTGCTGGTGGTCTGGAAAACACCTTTGAAATTCCTACTAGACCTTTGAACCTTGCGAGGAGTGTGTTGCGATTTACATACACTCCGTCTGGTGGAGGTGCTGGCGGTCGCTACAATCGTATGTATATGGATTGTCTGTCTATGATTAAAACTATTGAACTGCGAAGCCGAAGCGGGCAGTATCTGTGTAATCTTCAACATGTGGGGAACTACACTAAGGTTATATGGAAACCAGAAATGAAGTATGAAAAATTTATGGCCCTTGAAAATCATGGTGCTGGTGTGGCTAGCGGTGCTATGCTTCAAAAGTGTAATGCGGGAAAAGTTGAAATTGGAACTAGAGCAGAGAGAAAGGCAATTACTGATGCGGCAGATGCTGCAGGTCTTAAGGCTGCAGTTCAAGCATACTACAAAGTGCCTCTTGTTAATGCCCGTCGCCACGATGATACCGCTCTCGCTGATAGCACTGCTGGAACCTATAGCCTTGTTAATGTTCCTTTCGAGGAGGCTAAGTATTTTGAAGGCGGTGGTGATAATACTGCTACCCCTGTTATTAATGTTAAGTTTCCTTTGGGTATGCTGTTTGGCACTATTTTTGAACTGGATAAGACTATCGGATTTAATGAAATTTTGGATTTGCGTATTGTGTGGGCTGAAACCAACCGCTCTTCATTCTATGGTGCTGATGCGAGTGCTATCTCTGCTGGTGCTGCCGCTACGACCTCTGGTGCTATCGTCTCTAACCTAAATCTATTCCTTGCTGTTGAGACTGACCCGAATGTCATCCTCGGCGTCCAACAAAAGATTGCGGGTGAAGGTTTTCCGTTTAAGATTGAGTATCCTATCGCTTGGAAGCAAAGTCTTCAAACAACTCAGCAAAATTTTGTTATCAAAATGAACCGCTCGCAGGGTGAGAGAATTCGTCGTATCTATACATCTGTCTTTAACAGCACTGAGAGTGCCAATACTTCTTTTGATAATGATAATAGAGCAGATGGTAAAGTTATTACTTATTACACAACACTTGATGGAACTCGTCTCCAACAATTTGACGTTGACACATCTGAGAATGAAGACTATATGATTTTGAAGGATAAGTTGAAGGGGAGTGCTATCCTAAACAGCGATGTCTATCATTACAACTGGTTCCACGTAGATACTTGGGATAACAACCGCCCGCTATGCGATAAGGATACCGACGGCTATGAGGTGAGTGGTCTAAGCCTTGACACCGAGAGACGATATGAATTTTCAGCGACTACTCCCAATGCTATCCAAAACCATTACACTTATGCCATTCTTCAACGTAGTGTGCTTGTGAAGGGAATTGAAATTTTGATGTCTTAAACCTGCGAGGTAGTAATTAATTTTGTTAGTTAATTTATTTTTTTTATTATTAATATATAATGTCCCACCAACGAAATTTGATAGCACAAAATCCAGACGGCGAATTTATAAATGTCAGTGTTGGATATGATGGTAATATTGAAACAAATAATTCAAAAACCGCTTTTGGTGAAGCAGTAGTAGGTCAATTAACACCAGTATTACAAGAAATCTTTCCATATACCATTAATACTAGGATATGGACAAAAACAGAAACAAAATCGTCTGTGTCATTCTTGAATAATATGGCTGAATTGAAAACAACTGCTAATGCTACGGCAGATGCTGGATTAGTAAGTAAAAGGAGAATAAAATATAGAACTGGAATGGGCGTCCTTGCCCGCTTTACTGCTATATGGACAACGGATGATACAAAAGATTACTATTCATTTATTGGAATAGGAAATGATCTCGTTGATGGATTTTATTTTTACAAAAATCAAGCAGGAATGAATATCGCACATATTAAAGGAGGTGTTGCAGTTTATATTGACCAAGAAGACTGGGACGACCCATGCGATGGTAATTTTGCTATGCCGAACTTAGACTGGAGCAAAGGAAATGTATTTCAAATTCAATTTCAGTATCTTGGGTTTGGTGCTATTAAGTTTTATATTGAAAATCCAATAACAGGATTATTTCAATTAGTTCATATGATTGAGTATGCGAATGCGAATGAAGGTGTAAGCCTGCGAAATACAACATTACCTTTTACGGCAGTCATGAGAAATGATGCAAAGACTGGAATACAAATTCTTAAAACGGCGAGTGCTAGTTTATTCATTGAGGGGTCAAATACTATTAATACAAGTATTACAAATACTGCGGAAGGAGACGAAAAAACGAGCACCACTGAAAGCCCCATTTTAAGTATCAGGAATAAAGCACTATTCAATAATAGCCTCACCAACTATTCAAATGTCTTTCCTTCCTTGGTAAGTATTACAAATGAAGATACTAAGTCAAATGTCGTCAGAATGGTATTGAATGGGACACTAACAGGGGCTGGTTTTGCTGATGTTGATGCCGCAACTTCAATCGTAGATACAGACACAAAAGCAACCGCTATCGCCAACGGAACGACAATTTTTAAGATTTATGTAAATGCCGCCTCAACTCAACAGATTAATCTCAGAACATACGATATTCAATTATCACCGAACGATGTTTTGACATTCACACAGAAGGCTGTGTCGGCAGGTGCTGGTAGCAATAATAATGTTATCGCTAACTTTATTGAGGATCATTGAAGCAAAAAAATTAATGAAAAGCGATGTGGATATTATAAATATTTTTTTACCGCATCTTTGTTATTAAAATAGGGTTGTTGAATTAAATATTCAAGGTATGGTTTATCAATCTTAGCGACATCTTCAATTTTCATTTTTTTATACTTACCATATTGAAGAAAAACATCGGTTTCACTTTGTGCTATTTCTTCGCCGACCTTGGCCTTTATTTCGGTGATACCAGTCTCTTTTAAATCAGTTGATAGCTCGCTATCAACAATTGACCTACGTTCTAAATCAGCAGTAGTAAAAGGAGTGCTTTCTTCCTCCATCATTTTCGTCAATGTGTCTTCTAAAGGAATAACTACTTTAACATTATCATAATGTTGATTTTGTTCTAAATCACCATAGGGTTTATATTGCTCATAGAAAGATACAATGTCGGGTTTAGTCCATTTAATAGTGGGTTTCTTAACTTCGATGTCAAGGTTCCATTTTTCAATTTCATTCAAGTAGTCCTGCTTGGTGCTTAGGTCTGTCATTGATATACTATTAATATTATTTTTTTATTGTAAATATTTTTTTACTTCTGCCTTAATGTCGGTGAATTTATCAAACCAAGGCTGTTTCATAACCCATTCAAGGTATGGCTTATCAATAACCGCTATATCTTGAATTTTTTTACCTTTATACTTACCAAATGGAAAAACATCGGTTGGCTTGCCAGCCCGTGCATTTTCAATTGCCTTTATTTGTTCTTGAATTACCTTTTGGATATCTTTCAATGTGAAGGTTTCATTTTTATTTTCAATAGAGAGTTTTTCAAACTTCTCGCATAGTCTGGTGAGGGCGGACATTGGTATATATAGACTGATAAAAATTTATTGAAAAAAATTAATTAATTAATTGATATTTTAGAATTGCTCCCAATCTCAAATATATTTGAGATATTTTCTAATGTCTTTGGTATCCGTAAGGAATACTATCATTTTCATTGATAAACTCCCGACCTTGCCATTTATTATCATTAACTTTCTTTTTTATGTTTGTAGTATGAACTATGCTAAAATGGTTAATATTTTGCTGTTTGCTATTTCGTGATAAATAAATTTTCTTCATTTGAAAATCTCTAACATTTTCAATGCTTTCGCCTAAATCCATCTTTTCATATACTTCTGGATTTAACCCCTTTGAATTCAACCCCTTACCTCTAAGGTGGTAGTATCTCTTTTTTACTCCATCGTTTTCGTAGCATTCAATTATATGAACTCCTTTGTCTTTATGTTTTAAGTCATTCTTGGTAAGGTAAGGTAGAAAGGCTTCATTCGTTGTAAATTCTAACATATACAATTTAGGAGCAATCCATATTCCTCTTATTATCTTACAGCAATCTCCTAAGTCATCCGTTATTCCTCCGAGAGATTTATCACCAAGCCTTTTGATTAGTTTGGCGAACCTAACATGCAACACTAAACTATCGGTATCGGTGTAATAGAAGTCGGCTTCTATGTCTTTATTTGGATTAGCCTCTTTTATGTAGTTATACATAATTCGCCTGCTATATGCTAGAATGAAAGCCCCGTAATGAGAAGGTTTGGTTATGCTCTCTTCAATTATTACTTCATTTCTTGGCATTCCAGATACGTGCCAAAGTTTGTTCCCGTCTTTATCTTTGAATTCAACCACATCAGATATATAATTTTTCGTCCAAAATTTCCAATACTCCTCATTTGATTTAATATATTCTGCTTCTGTTGGGATAGGTCGTTGTATCATCTTTCCGTATAACGAATTCATAAATAGTTTGGCTAGTAAATATTGCGGTGTGCCTTTTTCGCTATTTTCTTTAGCCTTAAACATTTCCAGTATGTATTCTTTGAAAACTGGTTCGGCCTCCTCTGTATAGTAGCCTTTATGAATTGTTATATCGTAGCCTTCCTTAATCATATCTTCAATATCAACACTTGTGAGCCATTGGTCTTTCATATCCGCTAAATTCCACTTTAATGAGCCCATTTTATTTCTCTGTCCTATTCTTGAATGTAATATGTCTTTTGGTGAGATATAATCAACATTGTAAATACCGATTGGAAGATTATTATAATCAAATGGTGCGATAGCCTGTTTAATTTCTCCAACCATAAATAAATTAAGCATCGCTGTTGGGTATAAAGATACGACATCCGCATCAACTAAATAATCGGTTAATTCGTCAAATGTGATTTTTCCCGCTAAGTAGTCCTTGTATTGTTTTGAAATAAATCATTTTTTGCTTGGATATGTTCTTGCTCCGATAACCGCTTTTCTAAATGACTTTTCTTGTTCAATAGTTGGAAGCCTTACATCGTGCTTACCATCAATCATTTTCTTCCAGATATTGAAAGCAAGGCTTGAAGTTGAAATGTATGAAGTTAAATTCACTGAGTGTTTTTCAAATATCTCTGTGTTTATTTTGTCATATAACTCTTTTAACCCCATAACATCACACTTCAAATATTCAAGACACTTATTTCTTAATTCTTCGCTCATTTTTTCCCATTCTGTGGCTTGGTCGTGGTCAAAATCTCCTTTAAGAGTTTTACATTTCATATTTTCTAAGTTTTCTTTTAGAGTTCCCTGAGTATGCTTACACATATCCCACATTTTAATATTTTCAAATTGTAAAGAGATTATTGAGCCGTTATTAATCATATGTGATTTTGGTTTAATGCCTCTTCTTATTAATTCCTGTTTAATAAAGTAGTGGTCGAAGTTCGCTCCATTAAATCCATTCACATATAAAATCGGCGGTTCTTCATCTTTGTTTCTTTTCTTTCTTACTCCTGCTACTTTCTTGACTGGATTATGAATATCTGGTTGTTTGTTTGCCCATTCAACTGCTAACTTCTTTCCTCTCTCTAGAAGTGTATCAAGAAATTTAGAAATACTATCTTTACCAGCAAAATATTTAAATCCTTCCGTCCCTTGAGTATATCCGACTATATAGCAGTCGTGAATATCAAAGCCTTCAGCAAGTGTGTTATTTCTAAAAGTTTCAAGGTCGTAATGAAGGAGTTCGTCTTTATTATTATATTTTTCTTTATGCTCCTTCGTTATTAAATGTCTCTTTCCATTCTTTAATATTTCTCTATTCACATAATTTATTATTTTTGGATTACAAGTGTGCTTTTTGATGTATTTCTTTAAACATTGTTCGCATTTTTGTTTATATCTTTTAGTTAATCCAAAATAGTGGTTATTCTCTAAGTAAATCATAATGTCCGCTTCTTCTCCGATGTTGTTTGTGCTTATAGTTTCTCTTGTTAAGGCGTTTGTTATTTCATATGTCTTTCCTTCTTTTATCAAAGTATTAAGGATTTTTACGGCGGTAGAGAATGGTATGGGGCAATCATTAGAAAGATTGAATTTCTCTCTAATATCATTACATCTTTTTCTGTTAATAAGTGGCATATTAAGAAGGTCTTTACAGAGAAAGAATAAACAATTATTATTCTTGCTAGCGGGAGATATCAATATATTTTCATCGGATATTGTTTTTTTACATTTGTTTTTTCCTTCATAACAACCGCCTCCGTTTTCTTGAACTACTACTACCTTAGCATATTCAATAATTCGGTCATAACCTAATCCAGATGCTTCAATATTGCTTATGTTAAACTCATTCAACATTTCAATAAAATCGTCATAGTTTTTTATTTGAAAAGAATTAAATGTTTTCTTTTTATAATATCTATTTAATTCTTCGTGGTCTGTTATGTATGTTATAGTAATATGAACATCCGCATTTCCTGTCATACCATTTCTTTTCGCATCCAATAGTATAGGAATTAGAACCTCTCGCTCTAATGCATCAGTATCATAAAAGTTTATGTCTAATCCTTGCTTCTCGTATGTAAGAGAGTTTAATCTATTGTCTCGCCTAGATTTTAACTCTACTACTTTAAATTCCCTTTTGTTTTCTCTGGTTTCTGTTTTCCTCAAATTCGCCCTTACCTTCGCTAGTTCTACATTTTCCTTCGTTGGTCTTGGCGGTAATGGTGGTGGCATTACTTTTATATTAGTAAGGATATAAAAATAATAGAAATAAATTAAATTGTTTTACTTTTTTATATATATTATATTGTCTTACCTTTAATATGAAATTCATAATTTTTAGAAAAAAAATCATTTTTTGTTTTTCGTTTTTTGTTTTACTCTCCTCTCGCCTTCATTTCTTCGTATTCCTTAAGTTTTCTATTTCGTTCTTTTAATTGCTCCTTCCTCTTTTGATTAATTTCGTCCTTATTTCTCTTGTAATATGCAAGAGCCTTTTCGGAGTTAGCCTTTCGTTTGTCCTCAGGTGTGAGATATTTCTTGTGTCTCCCCATCTATATATATATATATAAGTAATAATATTTATTTCTTTAAATGGTTTTACATTTTATTATTTAATATAATCATCACCCTTAATTTAAGTTGTGCGATTGCTTCTTCGCAAATTTGCCATTTATGAATATTCAACATTGTTGGAGCCTCTAATGCTTTGTTTTTCTGTTCATCCCAAAACTTAAAGGCTTTGCTATATCGTTGAAACGTTTCTCTTCTAGTGTATTTCTTAATCCTTCTATCGTCTGCTAATGCTTCTGGAAAATGTAAGTTATATAGTTCTTTCAATTCCTTGTCCGCTTGTATCATTATAGAAGACATATTATATAAGTAATAATATTTATTTCTTTAAATGATTTTACATTTTATTTTTATAACATTATTATAACAAATCACGAGTGATTTTTATAATATCTTTCCAAGTCGTCGTTTCTACGAATTATACGAATAACTTTATGCCCACCTATCATAACTTCTTCTTTCTCTGCGAAGTGGTCTCTATGAAAGTCTGATTTTTCGTGTTGATATTTTCCGTATATCCCTATTATCTTACCGCATACACAGGTACATTTCTTTTTTCTTCTTTCCTTTACATATTCCGCTCTCTTCTGTTTTCCGAGTTGTTTGTAATCAGTATTCCTATTATCTTCTTCATATTTTGCTAAGACTTCTTTTTCGTAAAATTCTTTTGCTCGTTGTTCTGCTTCTTCCTTCGTTCTCTTGTTGTTTATTCCTATTGCTTTCTCCTTCGTTATTCCATCCTCTCTCCAAACTATTACAACTTTATTTTTTTTAATCTGTATTCCTCCTTTCGTAATCTTTCTTAGATTGTTCGTGTTCATTGTATATTAACCTACTTTTTTATTACTTAAATAATAATTTAAAAAAATGGGGTTTTCCGTCGGTGTGTTTTTTTATGTCTTGATAGGTTCGCTCTTGAAACCTCCGCACCGCATTCACATTATTTCTGTTGCTTTTTTGTTCCTTTGCTCTCTGTTGATTTGGAAAATTTGATTTCGTTATTTTGCTGTTTTGTTGCTTCGTATTGATTTGCGGGAGATGTGTCTGGAGAGCCAATCCTTTTTTAAATAGCCATTTTGAGGGCACGAAAAATGGTATTAAAAAAAGGATATTATACTACTGGCTAGTTAGGAGTACTGCTAGGCAGACGGCAGACAGTTAAACAAATTATTCGATGGTTATTCATCCGACAAAAGTGAGGCTAAAGTGAAGGAAGAAACAAAATAAACGACAAACAGTAACACTTGTGCCTGGATATCTGGGAATATTGTTGCAATCTATTCAGTTTGTTCGTGTCACGCACTTTTCTCTTTCTTCTCACTCTGCGACGCTCACTCTAATCTCTATGCATCTCCTTAGCCTTCTCCTCTTCCTCTCGCTTCTTGTTTCTGGCTGTTTGATTTGGATATCACAAAGAAAACTAAACAAGGAAGCAGGCACCACAAGGACCGACGACGAAATAGTTTTAGTAATGATAGTAAGGGTGGCTAGCTTTTCTTCTCATTCGCTCGTCGCTTCTTCCTCTTTTACTACCCCCCCCCCCCCCCCCCCCCCCCCCCCCCCCCCCCCCCCCCCCCTCGTTCTCTTCTCTCCGATTCCAAGGTTCTCTGTTGTTCTTACGACTATTATTACTCTCACATTGCTGGTTGGTTGGATTATGGTATTACTTTAGTCTGCTGGTTGGTTGGATTAATGGTTTTATTTATTTTTTTCAGTCATTCTTCGCTTTCCTAATTTCTTCTTCCACCACCTCCACACGCCCCCGACGGGAAGAGCCGCGCCAGGGGCTGCGCAATCGCCGCCATGTCCCTGGTGGACCACTATGAGGTGCTGGGCCTGGAGGTCACGTAAACTTCTCTCTCTCTCCCCCCCCCCCCCCCCCCCCCCCCCCCCCCCCCCCCCCCCCCCCCACCACCACCACCAATCAAATTTTGACAGACAGACACGACACACAACACACAGACACAAACGCACACACACACACACACACACAGAGAAAGATATATATACACACACACATACATATAGATAGATAGATAGATAGATAGATAGATAGATAGATAGATAGATAGATAGATAGATAGATAGATAGATAGATGGAGAGAGAGAGAGATACTCACGCACACATACACACACAGTAAGCATGCAAGTAACGTAGATTGGACAGTCATGCATGTATCCCCCCCCCCCCCCCCGCAATCTGTACAGGTAAGCAAGAACATACATGTAAATATAGTGTGTCACGTACATCGTGCATGTGTGTAGATGGGTTGTTCCTCAGAAGACATAAAGCAAGCGTATCGGAGGCTTGCTTTGCGCTACCACCCTGACAAAGCCAGCGGCACACAGACCCAAAGCACAGGTTGTTTGTTTTATCAATTACTACTATCACTACTACTACTACTACTACTACTACTACTACTACTACTACTACTACTACTACTACTTCTACTACTACTATTACTACTACTACTACTACTACTACTACTACTACTACTACTACTACTACTACTACTACTACTATCGACATCATTGTAATGTACATAATTCCTATATATTTCTTTACATGTGTGTGTGTGTGTGTGTGGTGGCAGAGGAGCTCTTTATCAAGGTGCGAGAGGCATATCAACTTAATAATCATTATTTTTCTTATGCTCATCATCTTCATTGTAACTTATCATCATCCTCATTTGTTTATATCTTGCAGAGGAGCTCTTTATCAAGGTGCGAGAGGCATATGAACTACTACAGGACCCTGTCTGTCTGTCTGTCTCTCTCTCTCTTTCTCTCCTTTTCTTTTCTTCTCTCCTTTTCTTTTCTTCTCTTATCTTCTCTTCTCTTCTCTTCTCTCTTCTCTCTTCTCTTTTCTCTTTTCTCTTCTCTTCTCTTCCCTTCCCTTCCCTTCCCTTCCCTTCTCTTCTCTTCTCTTCTCTCCTCTCCTCTCCTCTCCTCTCTCTCTCTCTCATTCTCTCTCATTCTCTCTCTCTCTCTCTCTCTCTCTCTCTTTCTCTTTCTCATCTTCTCGACATACATACTACACAAACATATACGTAAATATAACGTGATGAGGTGGCTCGGCAGCAGTACGATGTGAGATTGTTGTTCAAGAAAGAGGCGGATGTGAAACGCGCCGAGGAGGAAGCTGAGCAGAAACACAAGGTTCAGACTATGCCATTGTGTTTCTTTCTTTCTTTCTTTCTTTCTTTCTTTCTTTCTTTTCTGTCTGTCTGTCTTTCTTTTTTTCTTTCGTTCTTTCTTTCTTTCTTTCTATCTGTCTATCTATCTATCTATCTATCTATCTATCTATCTACAAGAAAGAGGTAGATGTCAAACGCGCCGAGTAGCAAGCTGAGCAGAAAGAGAAGGTTCAGATCTCTATCTATCTTATCTATCTTATCTATCGTATCTATCGTATCTATCTTATCTATGTTGTCTATCTTATCTATCCTATCTATCCTATCTATCTTATCTATCTTATCTATCTTATCTATCTTATCTAATCTATCTAATCTATCTAATCTATCTAATCTATCTATCTATCTATCTATCTATCTAAACTCCATCTGCTTACTGGGCCCTCTGTAATGGAGGTGGGAGCTCGTTCTGCAAGGGGCGCTTTATGGAACGAGCCCTGGCCCCGCCTGGTACTAGGGAGCTTTGGTATTGCCTGTATCAGTCCCTTCCGTGCAAACATCACGGCTTAGCTGGGCATCGGGTTAATACTTTACCCACAGACTTCCTGGTTGACGAAATCAGAAGCTCCTTTTTTCTGACATTAGTCGATATTTCATCTATCTATTTATCGATCTGTTGTAGGAGCGTCTGGCGGCCTTGGAGAGGGCGCGACTGGCAGAGATAAAGAGACAAGAGGAAGAAAAAAAGAGAGAGGAGGACGAATTGCAACGGCTTGCCGAAGCATTAGCTCGGAAAGAAAGAGAACGGTAGCTATCTATCTATCTATCTATCTATCTATCTATCTATCTATCTATCTATCTATCTATCTATCTATCTATCTATCTATCTATGGAGGAAGAATTGCAACGGCTAGCCGAAGCACTAGCTCGGAAAGAAAGAGAACGGTAGCTATCTATCTATCTATCTATCTATC
>WBZZ01004960.1:115000-128500 GCA_019918135.1 Paulinella micropora
TAGCTCGAAAAAAGTCGGTAATACAACCAAACACAGTCCTCAAGAATGAGAATGATGTCTCGTTGTATTAGCTCAGTGAAGCCGAAAAGGAAAACGGCAACAGACCAGGAATAAAATGGCATCAGGTCCAATCCGGACAAATAATACTGAAAAACAAGCTGGTGCACCTGTCACCAGGAAAAGGTACTTTTTACCGGCTATCCGGGGGGTGATGCCTACAGTACCCCCTCCCGATTTTATGACGAAAATGGCATTTTCGTCATACACCTTCTGATTTCTTTCTGCAAATAGTATGCGCTATGGAGTCATGCCACGCAGCGCATCGACCCACGGATAGACGCTAAAAGATGATAAATATATCCTCATACGGCACGTCAAAGCGGATTCTGCAGCCTTTCTTGTAAATTTTGAACTCCTTCCCCTCAATTTCTTTTTTTTTTTTTTTTTTTCGGCAGTATGTCAAGAACAAACGTACTATTAATAAAAAATACAAGCAACGTGGTGCTGTATTCCCCCCTTGATCTCCTTCTTCTTCTTATTATTATTATTATTATTATTATTATTATTATTATTATTATTATTATTATTATTATTATTATTATTATTATTATTATTATTATTATTATTATTATTATTATTATTATTATTATTATTATTATTATTATTATTATTATTATTATTATTCACAGGGAGATCGTAAGTACATTGTCTTTTTTAATGACATACCCTTGTATAAGGCGGATATCCTATGATATAGTATTAGGGGGCCAGTCCTAATAGCTATATCCGAAGTCGAGGTGTATGTACCCGACCCTGCGATATACCGACACAAGTAGAGATTGACCGTGCTCAGGTACGACAGTATATAATCTATCGTAAAAAATAATTTAATGAAAGTTTCAGAGAACATTTCATTTTCGAGAACATCATCCCAGGACTTGGAAAGGGTCATACCCGGGAACACCATCGCTCAATACACTAGCGATCCCCGTATACGGTGTAGTATCATCGTCGATCGACCTTTCGCACTCGTATGTTGCGATCGAATGCCAAGTTATATCACTGAGTCTTTTTAATATTCATATTGATAACTGATGATGCATGATCAAATCATGATACGCCGTGGGCAATCAACCAGTTTGTTTGAGACGCATAAAGAAAAATAGTTTCCTTGTTACTGCCTTCGTCGTCTGGCGCGGATTTCTTTACCTGGTGGAGGACCACCAACAAAAGTCAGATCAAACTTTGACTGTTCGAGAATGTCCCAGATCTTATTAGGGATTCCGCCCAACGATAATTCAAAAGGGACATCAAGCACTCCTCTTGGCAGTGTCTGAATGGTCCACGCAGTGTAATCCTTGTCTCTGGGAGTAATTGTATCATCCCATGTCTCGAGACTTTTTGCGTCTTTATATACTGGCAGATAATGTCTTGCCTTTGGATCCTCAACCGGGTCCATACTTCTCCAGAACTGGAGTATCGGTTGTACTATCTTTGCGGCTGATGATATTTTGAGTGTCCGTGTGACACGCATCTGTCGTGGGACCGCCACGACCCGCATCAAGTATAAGTCTGAGAGAGTGTCATCAGCGACATGTTGTTCCGCTGGTCTCATCAGATAGAAAACATCTTTCACCCATGCGATGGTTGCTATCGCATCGCCTTCCTTCCATCGCTCATGGACAATCTCAACGTTGCCCGCGTTTGGGTCAGTGTCCGTTCCCTCCTCCTCCTGGTGGACGTCCTGTGATCTCATCGACCTCATCGCCTTCCTCGGTTGGTCGTTGATAAGATCATTCCGCGCTCTCCTTAGCTGCGCCTCTGTGATCTTCTCCTTCTTTCCGCTATGCTCTCGCGGAGACTTAGACTGAGTCCCCACCGCGCTTATGCGGTCAGTCTTCTCCTTGCTGTCCACCTCACTCTCCTCCTTCTCAGCTATCGGTGCCCGATAAGCATCGTCTTGGTCTATGCCAGCCTCCTTGTGGATGGGCGGCACCTCTTTGAAATCATCCTTCATCCGTTTTAACGCCTCCTCAACGGATTCATCTTCCAGTAAGAAGGGATCATACTTAATCAGCCTTCTTACATTCACAATTTGCACCTTCCATCTACCCCTGATCTTGTAATTCAGAGGTCCCGTCTGTTCCATAATCTGATAAGGTCCTTTCCAGTGAGTGAACAGCTTAGAGCTGACTCCCTTCGGGACTTGAGGATGGTACAATAGTACAATATCCCCGACCTGGAACTTGATCTGATCCAAGTGCGCTTGTCGCACCCCTTCAGCATCAGTCTTTTGGCGCTCCGCCTCTCTATGCGCCCTGACTATTTGTTCCGCCTCCATCTTCACTCTAAGTCTCATCCCAAACAACTCATCCGCATCCGCCCAAGTGTCTTTTGGGTGAAGGAGCGAAGTCGGGATATCAGGCTCACGCCCATATACTAACTGATATGGCGAGATTGAGCTCTTCGAGCCTCCTAACGCCGTAGAGGGTAGACAGTTCATTGCAAACGCAAATGATGGTGCTGCCTCGACCCATGCTCTTTGATTCTCCTTCTTCGTGCAATACATCTTTAGCGAGGCTTTGAGGGGTCTGTGTACCCGCTCGATTTTCCCATTTGCTCGCGGGTTATAGGCAGTAACATATTGCCATTTCATCCCGTAATACTTGGATAGTTTGTCGATGACCTCGCTATTAAAGTCCGAGCCTCGATCAGAACATATCTTTCTTGGTACTCCGATCTGTGAGATGATCCTATCGATCAGCGCCTCGGCCGTCGTCTTGCCGGTAACGTCTTTGACAGGGATGATCCACACATAGTTGGTGGCTCTGTCAATAGCCGTAAGGAGGTATTTGTAACCATCCTTCGATTCTGGGAAAGGTCCCACATGATCAATGTGTATAAACTCAAACATCGCCGCATGAAGAGGAAATTCGCCAATCAGGCCGAAATTTGCCTTCAGTGGTGTTTTGTTTATCTTGCACGGGATGCATGCATCCACCGCCTGATCTATCTCCTCCTTCATCTTCTTCCACCAGAATCGCCTTGCTACGAACATATGAGTTCGTTGTCGACCCGGATGCGCCAAAAGTGGGCAATTGTGGGCTGCGACAAATATAAATCGTCTCAGACTCTCCGGTACCCAAAGGGTCCATTTGTCCGGCTGTGACGCATAGCGACCGTGAAGGCCCTTGTACCACAGTAGACCATCTCTCCATCCCATCTCCTTCATCTGATCTTTGATCGCTTTCGTCATCCGTAGCTCATCCGGGTTCTGATATAACTGTATCAGTTCTTTAAACTCCGGATCTTGAGCCTGTTGTTGCCTCCATGCGGTAGGCGAGGCTATATGGATAGTACCATCTTCTAGCCGTACCCCGATTCTTTCCGGGTCATCGTCTAGGTCACTTCTCCGCTCTTGAGGAGGCTCCGCATAAACTTCCTGCGTCTCCTCTTCCTCTCTTATGTTCGCCTTTGCATTCTCATATACCTCATAGGACCACTCAGCGTCCTCCTGGGTATGTAGCTCACAACATATCCCGTGATCCGGGCCTTGTGGACTGTACCGTAGACCTGTGCGGTCATATCGGACTCCACTCGCCATCTCCATCGCCTCAATGTGGCTGACCTCATACACCTTGTCAGTGGACAAGTCTTCCATCTCCACCGTGGACACCAACGCCGATACTTCTGAGTTAAACTCTAGCCTAGAGAGGCTATCAGCGACCACATTTCGCTTTCCCGGTAGATGGACCATTGTGAAATCGAAACAAGACAAGAACGCTTGCCACCGCGCCAGCCGTCCCGTCTGTTCATGATTCATCAACCATAACAGGTTATGATGATCAGTTCTGACAGTAAATTGAGGTCCTCCCCACAAATACTCTCTGAGCCTCTTGAGGGCCCATACTACCGCCAACGCCTCTCTTTGCCTTGTGCAATAGTTTCTCTCCGCCGCACACAACTTCCTACTAATAAACATGATTGGGCGTAATTTCTTCTCCTCATCCTCTTGTTGTAATACAGCCCCAATCGCAAACTTAGATGCGTCTGTATCGACTACGAATTGTTTCGTAAAGTCGGGCATCGTTAACACCAGTCCTCCGTCTTTCGGGTCTTTGTAAATGAGATCTTTGAGCGCATGAAACGCTTGCAAAGCCTCTTCGCCCCACTTCTCAAAGTCTCCAAAATCTATCATTTTCTCCAACTTAATAGCCCGTGTTGCACCCCAATCGGGTATAAACTGGCTATAGTATTGCGCCATCGCAAGGAACGAGTGCAATTCAGTGCGGTTCTTCGGTATCGGTCGATTCATAATCTCCTCCCTCTTCTCTTTGGATATCGAGACTCGATTATGGGAGATCTCGTACCCTAAGTATGTCACACTCGTCTTGGCAAGTTGACACTTCTTTAGATTGCACTTCAGGCCAAAAGCTCCGATGCGCCTGAATATATCGGACAAATGATCGATATGCTCCTCCATTGTGTTAGAGTATACGATAATGTCATCGATATAGCAAAATGCATATTCTCCCGCCTTCTGTCCCCGCCTTCTCATAAAGCCTCCGTCAGACAAATCATCGTACTGACTGCTCAACATCTTCTGCATCGCCTTCTGGAAAAGTCCTGGGGCTTGCTTGAGGCCCATCGGAAGCACTTTCCATTGGTATATTTCCATACCCACCACAAACGCCGTCAGCCATCTGGACTTTTCCTCCAGTGGTATCTGCCAGAAGCCATTCTTAAGGTCAATGACCGAATAGAATTTTGCATTCCGCAGTACTCTCCTTCCTTCTTCTAATGTCGGGAGAGGATTTCTCTCTTCCTCCAGCACCTTGTTAACACGAGCATAGTTAACTGTCAGGCGCCATTCTCCTCCTGGCTTCGGCACTATTCTCGGTTGTGAGACTATTGGAGATGTTGATCTCTCAATAAAGTCCTCATTGAGCAGCTGTCTTGCTAGCTCCTCCGCTATCTTCGCCTCATGTATACTCAAATTCGCCCTTCGTGGTGCCGGTGACGGCTCCGCACCCGGTATTTTGTAAATAACCGCAGTGAAATCTTCAGGCTTGACACCACCTGCATGTGGAGGGTCAAAAATTTCCTTGTTCGCCTCTAATTTGGCTTTTAAAAGCTCCTTCTCCTTCTCCGTGCCTACTCCTTCTTCCAATATGTTCCGCGCCGCCTCTTGAAAATCTTCATCAGACATCTGCTTATGCTGCTTGAGGGGTTCTCTGTCCTCCTCCAAGTTTAAGTCCTCTTCCGAGACATCATCTAGGCCCGTCTTTTCATACGTGACCGTGTCCGCCTCATCATCTTTACCGAGCTCCACAAGAATGTCAATGAGTCTCGCGTATTGCAAAGGAGCTTTACGGGTGTAAAAACCATCAAAGCATGTGAATGCTTGCGGTATCAATTTCAACTTGTCGAGGTCTCTGAGCTTCCGCTTGTATGCACTGCTCTGCTCACGAGTTCCCATACGACAAGCCACCACTAGCTGTTGCTTGCGAGAGGGTACCGGTATAGGATGATCAATAAGCCGGTCCCTTATTTCCTGCGCCCATATCGCCTTCTCATTATATAGCAGGATAATAGTATACGGCTTATTATTTTCGAATAAAGTCCGTAAGCATTTCTTCACTTCAGTTAGTGAACGCGGCCACGTCGGCTCGTCACCCCAGAAATCAGTAATAAAACTTTTAATATTTTCTGGTGGAGTATCCGGGATTCGCCCCGTTCTCCTTGGTACAAACGCCTCCCTTTTTTCTTCTCCTACTTTCGCATGGAAACAGTATCCGTTAGTAATATGGACATCTGTTCCTACTCCTTCCGCGAATCTCGCCAACGACGGGCTTCTTTGTGCGACACATATAATCTCCTCCTTTCGCTTCTCGATTAAGTCATCAATAGACTTTTTGTCCCAATGGGATGTCGGAACTGTGACAGTGCACACTTGGGATTCCCAATTGTCGGTCCAGGACAGTTCATCCGGTCTTACGACATGGGGGTGAACGTACACCTCAAGTGCCTCATGTGCGATGGCCATCTTTTTGTGATCCGTCGCTAGACTCAGCTCATAAGCCTCATAAGAGTCAGTAGCGTTGAAGGGATCAATATCGTTCTCTTCTCCTCTTTTTACTCCATATATCACTCGCCGTGCGGCGCAATCAATCACAGCCCCCATCGTAGCCAATTGGTCATACGATAGTAATATTGACCCGTGGTAACCGGGGACGACATAGAGGTTCATACGGTATACTCGTGCGGATTTCAATTTAAAGGTCAGTGTGATGATTCCCGTGATATCCGTCCGGCTGCTCACTCCTTTGAGAGTGCCCGTTGACTTTTTCATATTTCCGTCCACCCAGTCCCGGTATCGATTAAAAAACTTCCTGCCGACAATATTAATATTCGCCATCGTATCATTACCAACTTTTAATATTGTCTTCAATGTTTCACAATAAAGTTCCGTATAACACAGAGCATCGGGCCTGTGTATATTGGCTGCGAGAACAAGAACTTTACGTTCCAAATTTTGGAGTCTTGTCTCTAAGTTTTTCAACTCCTCCTTCTTCTCCTCCTGCTTCACCTCATTAACATTTTTATTATTCTGCGGTACTGGTGCGTTTACTATTTGAGCGACATTGTCTTGTGGTACTTGAGTACACACATTGTCTTTTTGCTCGCCACCCGCCGCGACCGTAGACATTGAGTCTGTTCGTGGTTGTTTGCTTGGCCGAGGCGATACGTCTGCCATTGGCCTCCTCGCCTCCATCGCAAGTCTCGCCTTCCTATTTGCATCAGTTATCATTGGTAACCGTGCTGTATGAACGGGTATGAGACTACCTTGGGGCTGCAGTCTCTGTGTACCCACATCTTTGTGTTCAGATTGAGGAAGCGTTTGTGTACGTGGCCTGTGCGCCAACAGGTACACCGCCTGCCTGTGCCGTATGTGCCTCCGTGAGCGAGTCCATGTTTGAGCATGCACTCATCACTTCTTGAAACAGTGCTGACGGAGCAACGCTTTGAACCGTATTTTCGAACACGTGTGTCTCGAGCAAGTTCTTGGACTTCACTGAGCTAAACGTCGAGCATTGTTGTATGAGCTGAGTAAGCTTACTCGGGTTAACTGTGTGTAACGCCGAGAAGAAATAGAGGATGATCGACTTGCGGCCATAGAATAGACCATAGGAGGAAACTACCTCCGTAAGGGGCGCCGCCAAGCCAACAGCACTCCTCAAACTCATCGCCACTGTCTCAAAGATTTCAAATCCTATGAGAGTACCAGTGCAGAGATGCTGGTATCCATGAGATTGAAAATATGAAATGAGTGTGGCCACCGCAGTTCACACTGAGCGTCTAGGCCTGTTGCATCGTTTCTCTTAATCTCCTTCTTTCTCAAAAACTTGTACTGTGTCAGATCAAATCCCTCCGAGACTAGAGATTGGTCAAAAACAGTAACAAGGGCCTCGTATTCCTGCGTTTCGTCGCAAGGAAAAGCCTTCATGCAGGCATTGATCTCATTGAGCTTGCTCAAAAGTGAAGCATCAGAGTCTTTGTCTGAGCTCGTCTTGGCATATAGCATGAGACTTGCCACTCCTCCTTTCTTCCCCTTGAAGGCATTTATGGTATTTTGTCTGTCCTTCTTCTCCTTGCTTGTGACCACCACCGTAGTTGAGCCCGGGGGTGCAGGGGCTGGTGGGGCAGGAGCTGGTGGGGTCAAATATGTCGGAGGGTGTGCCTTTGCACCACTCACTTTTGCTTTCATTCTTTCCAGTCTCATCGTCTTCTCGAACTTCTTCTTCTCAGATATCACCAGCTTTTGAGCATGAGTGATAAAGGCCACCAATTCAGAAGCAGATCTGAGAAAATTATATTTCTCCACATATTGGTCAACACCTGCTTTATTGGCGACCGGTGGTGCGTTACTAAGTGATTTAAGGACAGTGATCCTTGGTAGGAATCCATCTCTTCCATGCCTCCTTATGCAGTAACGCACCCATCAACAGTCTGATCTTGGTCAGAACTCTGTCGGTCTTCTCTAACCCATCAATCACAGGATGAGTTTCTCCTGCTGCCTTAATGCTTTTTTCCATCTCTGCCTTCCCCTCCTCCAAGGCCTTCATTTCCATCGTAAAAAAATGAAATATGCCACTCGAGTTTTTCGAACCCAGATTGGTCTTCATTTTTGTTACATCGACTGCCTCCTGACCAGTCGCGAGGAATCTGGCCGTTGCTCTTGGGTTTGTGTACTGGAGGTAACCCTCACATCGTGGGCCGTATGTACGTTCCCAAATCAGGGTTTGAGTGAACACCCCAAAGATAGCATCGAGTAATTCAAAGTGAGTGTGTGAGTCCCCAAACTTGATATGCTGTATCTTCTTTCTCTCTTCTTAATCAGAGACCAGTTTGCCGAGGAGCTGTGCTGTGTTTGATAATAGGATATAGACATCCTTTTTAGCACGACTTTTCTCTCTTTTTTGATCCTCAGGGATCCACACATAGGTATCCTTCTCTCCCCCATCTTGTTATCAAACTCTTCTTTAGTGAGGTCATAGTGGTCTTGCACCCACTGTTGTTCCTCCACTGTGATCTCCTCTCCATCACTATGAATCAAGTCGATCATTTTTCGTCCTCCTCCTCCCGTGTAGGCAGGTGGTAAGGGATTACCATATGCTCCTCCTCCTCCCGTCTCTTCTTGTTCAAATCCTCCTTCATCTTCGTCTCCTCCATATCTTCCTTCATCATCCCAGCCCTCTTCTACTCCTCCTCCTACTCCTTCATCTCCTCCTCCTCCTTCATTCAGTCCTCTTCCTCCTCCTCCTCCTGCTTCTTCTTCTTCTCTTCTTTGTTCTGCCTCCGAGAATTCACTCACTTCGGCGGTCTCTGTCGACATGATGTCGTAGTAGTAATTAACAGGAGGACAGTGTCAGCTCCTATGTTTGGTTTTTGTTCGTTTGTGTTCTGTTCCTCCTTCAGTCGATTGACTAGTGAAGAGAGAAACTAATAGAGAGGGTAGAGTGAGATTCCCTGTCCTCTATGAAACACTGTTTGTATGTTTGTTTTTGTTTGAGAAAAATAGTCTTTGAGACTTTCTCCGATTTCTAGTTCTCCTTAGTCAGATTACTTTCTCCTCCTTCTTTTCTATATTGTATCTAGTATGAGGCACTTGGACCTACACACAGATAGTAATAGAGAAGCTAGAAAAGCTCTCCTTGAGAAGTCAACAGTCGGTCGGATAGGTTCTCAGATCTACCTTTAGAAAACTATCAGAGAGTTGCAAAAATACTCTGACGTATGTGTGAGATAATGCAGATAAATGCACAAACTAGAAGGGTAGAGTGTTGTGCTCCTGTCCCTATGCTTGTTTGTGTTTTGTGTGTGTTCCTTCACTCCTCTGTCCACCTCCTGCTTCTTGGTCTCTGTGTGAGAACAGGAAGAACGACAGAGAGTTTGTATCTGATGTCTCCGTGTGAGCACACAGATATGGATTGGGCTAGAGGGTTCGAGACACCTGCTTGAGACCAATCAAATTATTTGTTTTGTGAAAGAGTTATGAGGGAGCTGTGTTGGAGTATTTGTTTTCGTCTGACGTCCCCGTGTGAGACAGGTAAGTGAAAATTCACTCTGTTGCCTGTGTGGCAAAGCAGAAAGAAATCACCCTAGTGATGTGGACTCCAAATGTAATGCCCCCAACGATAGCTCGTAAACCGTAATACAACCAAACACAGTCCTCAAAAGATGAGAATGATGTCTCGTTATATTAGGTCAGTGAAGCTAAAAAGGAAAACTGCAACAGACCAGGAATAAAATGGCATCAGGTCCAATCCGGACAAATAATACTGAAAAACAAGCTGCCACGGTGCCTGTCACCAGGGAAAGGTACTTTTTACCGGCTATCCGGGGAGTGATGCCTACAGAACCGCTGAACGGTGACTCAGTCAGTGACATATGCACCATATATTAATATCATGATATATATTTTTTACGCAATCCGCCACTCTGTTACTGATAGAAACTTATCTATACAGTACCAGTGAGGCGCCTCCTGAGTATATACATAGCAGTGCCGCGGCCGGCTCAGCTTCCCCGGGCCTCGGCGCCGGGGCCCCCAAGTCAGTTCAACGCAGAGGCGGCGGCCGCCGGCTGGAGTCAGAAATACGACCGTTACGCTCAGGCTCTAACTCAGTCCCACTTGTCACGCCGGGTCAGAGTCACTAGGTAGTAGCCTGTCACCTGAGAGCCTCGGCCCGGCTGCGGCCCCCGTCAGAACTTGAACTTGGCGACTGAGGCGTGACGAACGGTGCCCGACAGTTTTTCAAGTGATTCACTTCAACTTTTTTCAAGTTTTTTTTCATTGAGTTGAGTTTCAACTTTAGTCAATTTTTTTTTCTCCCACTAACTTAGAATTTTAATAATCAATGTGTTTCACTCGGTGTAAAGATCATGCCCAGCCTGGACTGGCAGTATTAAAATTCTGCTACCACAAATAAAAGCAAACTCAAAAATGACTCATCACTTACCGTCCGGGTAGTTGAAAATATAAAATAGAATCTTATAAATAAATAGAAAAAAAAATTTCCCACCGTACTACTGAGTAACTCAGTAAAATTTGAGATGATTCAAGTGTAGTAATGAGTCATTAGTGTGTCACCTAAACTCTTGGTAAAATCCACTCATTAAAAAGAAGTTAACCAATATAAGTAAAAGGGAACTTTTTTTTTTCAAGTTTTTTCAGTATGATTGCGGCTTGGCCGCTGGCGGGCCCCTTCGGAGGCTTCGGTTTACGATGTTGGATTATAGCAATAAACTACGTCACGGTGACACCCTCTATCGGAATCGGCATGATTACAGTAGCGTGAAGAGTGTCAGACTTTGACTTTTTTACGCAAGCACTGTCTTGATAGTGATAAAATACTTGCGGGCAATGTTACTCATAGAGCTCAGTGGGAAGAAGACTTTTACATGAATACCGACTCAGTCAGTAGACTGACACACTAGGTTGATGGCTCGGAGTCACTGTAACTTTGAAGGACGGCTGGTGAACTGATGATCGTTTAGAATGAGGCTCAGCAGCTTGGCAGGAACTGAAACTGCGGCGGCAAGCTGAGCAGTCGTCAAGCAGCTTCTCAAGCAGAGCATGGAAAAGGGCGGCAAGAAATAGTAGTTCTCGTTTGCAGTGCCACCGTGTGTGCCAGGACCATCCGGTCCGTTTACATGGCAGCTAAGCCCCCGGGCTACGAAGCACATTTCAACAACAACAACAGCCCCACCCCACCCACCGAACAACAACAACAACAACAACAACAACAACAACAACAACAATAATAACAACAACAATAACAACAGCAATAACAACAATAACAACAACAATAACAACAAACAAGCAAACAACAAACAAGCAAACAAAAAAGTTTGAAAACTTCATGAATTCAACATTTATGCCCCTGTTGCCACCGTTCATGCCGATTTTGATGCCTGGGTAAGGCTGCCGACCCGAAGCTCGGGAGATTGTGTGAGTTCAGCTGGAGTCGCTCCTTGAATAGTTATTGATATACTTGTACCCTACAGTTCCCGTAATCAGCCTATTGCGATGCACGCACAATCCAGCCGGTTCTGCGAGTCCGTGCTTGTCTTCTGACCCGAACGAACGCAGGAAAGAACCTCCCGTATCAAAGACCCTAATGCACTTGCGGCCACCAACTATGACTTGCTTTGAGCCTCCCTCCTCCTGACCTCATTCACTGCTACATCACATGGCGAGCTGAATGATTTTGCAGCCATGACTCCCACGAAGGTGCCATCCAAAGTGAAAACATGTACTCGGTCATATGCTTGGTCGGCGATAAAGACACGATCATCGCTTGCATCCACCCTCATGGGCAACAAAAATTGACCCCCTTGTTAACCTCTGGAACCCCATGTTTGCAAGAAGCGACCATCCAAATCAAATGTTTGTATCCGAAAGTTCTGACAGTCACATACGTACAGCACGTCCTTTCGAATAGCCAATCCCGCGGTTGATTAAACTGAACATTCTTTTCCCCAAAGATCCCCATGTGCGTACGAACTTACCGTTGGTGCGGAAGACTTGGATACGATTGTTAAAACAGTCTGCCAAATGCACGATGTTCTTAGAGACTGCGACACCAGCAGGGAAGTATATCTGCCCGTTTTGCCGACCCGTGAGTACCCCATGCGCGCAATGGGTTCCCCTCCAGCCCGAATACTACAATGCGATTTCACACAGTCGGTCACAAACAACTCCTGTCCTGCCGCAGCAATGTAATAAGGCTGCGTGAGCTCAATTCCTAGGCTCCCAGCAAAAGTGCGCACGAAGATTCCTTTGATGTCGGTTGTGGAAGTTTCAGAGTCTTCTTCCACGGGTGGTTTGATATCTTTTGTTGTCGGAGCTTCTTCCTAGGATGGTTCTCTTTTCTGCTTCTTTCTTGATGATTTGGCTTTCCTTTTTCTTCGCTTTGCAACTTGCGTTTCGACCTGGTTTTCATGCTGTAGGCCTAGGTCTATGTAGGCGTAAGGGTGTCATCCTGGGTTCTGTCATTCAGGTGTGGAGTTTGTGTAGTTGTATGTGGGCTGAATGCGAGAACCAAAATTGACGGCAAAGTGGGGTGCCTTTGACAACTGCATATGCGCTTTGTTGCGAATCGCCCCGAGGTTGAACAGAACAGAATTTTGACTCTATGACCAAGGCACAATTACTGCAGCTGATAATGAGAAAATGAAAGCAAAAAGGGAGAACAGGAAGAAGAAAATCAAAGAGAAAGCTAGAAGCTAGAGAAAAACTATACATTTGTCGACAGACGCATAAATAGAAGGAAACATCAAATATTCCAACTCCCTCCCTCCTCTTCCCTAAGTCAGAAGCACAAGTTCGTGAAAGGACCCAGCCTTTTAGACGAGAGGACGGATGGCAGGTTTTGCCTTAAAAATTTCCCTGGACCTGAATAAATTAGGGCCCTACGGGTATTTTTTTTTAGCACAGAGAAGTTTGCAAGAGCTCGTTGAACGTGATCCATGCTCCTACAAAGGTTGCAAAAAAATATACCAAGACGAAATAAAATGCATTATACATTACTAATTATTTGGCTAACGACGTTCTAGATGTTTCACATGGAAACAGATTTTCTGCAGTGCAGTAGTTAGCAGTTTTTAGCAGATTTTTAGCAGAAGTAGTCAGAAGTTTAGCACTAGTAGTTAGAACTAAACATTCGACAATCTTGGGGGTATCCCTTTTTCCGAAATTTTCCATGAAGTATATGGACTTTTTTGAAAACGTGTGGAAATGAAAGGAAATCAATTCACTGATGCAAACATATAAAAATAATATTAAAACATGTTTTATTAATTGTAATACACTTTAACTTCATCTTCAGAGTGGGCAGGAACCGGTCCGACACGGATCTTTCTCCTTTTTCATAGTCCCGGCTACTATGAATCTATGATGATAACAATGCCAACATGCAGAATTTGCTTTTAAGT
>WBZZ01004961.1:5000-12500 GCA_019918135.1 Paulinella micropora
TCAAGGCAACGGATGAGACAACCGAAGCAATATATTGGGAAATTGAGGTAATAATGAGACAATTATAATAGATGAGAAAATCGAGGTAGCGGAGTGGGGCAGTGGAGAGGACAAAGTGGCAGTAGTGGGGCAGTGGAGAGGAGATAAAGGCAGTAGTGGGGCAGTAGAGAGGAGATAATGGTAGTGGGGCAGTGGAGAGGAGATAATGGCAGTAGTGGGGCAGTGGAGAAGACATACTAGCAAATGGCTGGGCAGTTGAGAGGGCATAATCGCAACGGTGGGGGCAGTGGAGAGGTACAGACCGCTGGGTGGTGGGGTGGGAGAAGGCGAGAAATCGCTGGTTGAGATCTCGAAAGCGTGGGGTGAGATCTCGAAAGCAAGGATGGGGTCATTCACCAGAGGCAGCTGCAACTGCGCAAGCAAAACCAAGCAAACAAATACTTGCTTATTGTCCTGTTGCCTCACCCATAAGCAGCCTTTCTGTACCTCTTGTTGCCTCAATATTGCCTTTCTTGTCCTCCTGTTGCCTCACTATTGCCTGTCTGTCCCTCTTGCCTCACTATTGCCTTTCGGTCCCAGCTGCTGCCTCACTATTGCCTTTCGGTCCCAGCTGCTGCCTCACTATTGCCTTTTCTGTCCCTCAGTATTGCCTTTTCTGTCCCTTCTTTTGCCTCACTATTTCCTTCCTGGCCCTATTGCATAAGAAAGCCACATTAGAGAAACCAGAATATATGTATCAGTATAGTTGTATATGTATACGTACAGTAACATAAATACGTACTTGATATTGTTGTAGGACGGGCGGCGAAAATGCGGTAAGTTTCCAGGAATAAGAATAAGAATAACAATAACAATAACAATAACAATAATAATAATAATAATAATAATAATAATAATAATAGTAATAATAGTAATAATAATAATAATAATAATAATAATAATAATAATAATAATAATAATGATTTTAGTGTATTGATCTGTCATGGCTGTCACTGAGTCCCATGCGCCTCCATCCCTCGACCCAACAGTCACACAGTGACTGTTGGGGAGGGAAGAGTGACTCTAACCATCCCTGAATAGCTACCCGCCCGGCATGTCGGATACCTTGCAGGGAATCAACTGTAAATGATTGATGTTCCCTATGAGAGAGTTCCACAAGACTGGGCATAAGTCAAATGGAAGTACTCAAGGGGGTAGCAGACATTTCATGCGGTCTACCAGCGCATGAGGACGTTTTGTGGTAAATGTCTGGGACGCCTCGAAACCCGTCACCACCCCGGCCTCTTCCCACTGGTTCCGAGGCTATGTCGTTGTGTTGGTTCCGAGGCTATGTCGTTGTGTTGTTTTTATAAGACGTACACCACGTGGGGTCAAAGGGGTACATACATTCCGCGACCTCCTCTTCCCGTGGGGTGCCATACTGTGCACCCCTCCATAATAATAATAATAATAATAATAATAATAATAATAATAATAATAATAATAATAATAATAATAATGATAATAATAATAATGATAATAATAATAATAATAATAATAATAATAATAATAATAATATAATAGTGCTTCTCTGTCAATGGCTGATGCAAATCTGCACATGCGCCTCCATCGTCTCACCCGTGAGGGGAGTACGAAGAATTGACGATAAGCTCTAATGACACCCCCGCAAGGGCAGTTCCAACACTTCCAGACGGACCGGTATGTTCAATGAAAATACTGGTGGCACCGACGGGAATCGAACTGGCGACAGGGCCCAGATGGTAGAACTTGACCACTGGGCTATCACGGTGTCCAAATAATAATAATAATAATAATAATAATATATATACATATATATGTTGATCTGTCATGGCTGAGCCCGAGGGCCATTCGCCTCCATCCCTCGACCCAACAGGGACTACAGTGAGTATGTTGGGGAGGGAAGAGTGACTCTAACCATCCTGCATAGAAGGCCCCAAAAGGAAGTCCCTACTACCCGCACAGTGTCGGGTACCTTGCAGGAAATCAACTACAAATGATTGATCTTCCCCGCATGAGAGCTCCACGAGACTGGGTAGGTCCCGCATGGAGGTACTCACAGGGGTAGCAGACATTTCATGCGGTCTGCCAGCGCATGAGGACGTTTTGTGGTAAGTATCCGGGACGCCTCGAAACCCGTCACCACCCCTAGATCGCGGAATGTAAATACTCCTTTGATCCCACGTGGTGTATGTCTTATAAAAAACAACACAACGACATGGCCTCGGAACCAACACAACAACATAGCCTCGGAACCCACATCGACATAGCCTCGGAACCCACACAACAACAGAGCCTCGGAACAAACACAACAACATAGCCTCGGAACCAACACAACAACATAGCCTCGGAGCCAACACAACGACATAGCCTCGAAACCAGTGGGAAGAGGCCCAACCACCTCCTCTTCCCGTGGGGTGCCATACTGTGCACCCCTCCATAATAATAATAATAATAATAATAATAATAATAATAATAATAATAATAATAATAGTGCTTCTCTGTCAATGGCTGATGCATTTCTGCACATGCGCCTCCATCGTCTCACCCGTGAGGGGAGTACGAAGAATTGACGATAAGCTCTAATGACACCCCCGCAAGGGCAGTTCCAACACTTCCAGACGGGCCGGTATGTTCAATGAAAATACTGGTCCAGAAATAGACCGGTATGTTCAATGAAAATACTGGTGGCACCGACGGGAATCGAACTGGCGACAGGGCCCAGATGGTAGAACTTGACCACTGGGCTATCACGGTGTCCAAAATAATAATAATAATAATAATAATAATAATAATAATAATGATAATAATAATAATAATAATGATAATAATAATAATAGTAATAATAATAATACCGCAAATACCGCGAAGGTTTCGCCAAAATATGATACGATGTATGTATGTATGTATGTATGTATGTATGTATGTATGTATGTATGTACCTGTCTCTGAAGCTTAGTATGTATGTGTATGTATGTATGTATGTATGTATGTATGTATGTATGTATATATGTATGTACGTGTCTCTGAAGCAGTGAGGAGGTAGCAGGCACGTCCGCATGTATGTATGTATGTATGTATGTATGTATTTACCTGTCTCTGAAGAAGTGAAGAGGTAGCAGGCACGTCCGCATGTATGTATGTATGTATGTATGTATGTATGCATGGATGTATGTATGTATGTATGAACCTGTCTGTGAAGAAGTGAGGAGGTAGCAGGTACGTCCGTGTGCGCAGAATAAAAGTGCTCTCTACCATAGATATAGATATAGATATAGCTATAGATATAGATATAGATATAGATATATAGATGTGAGGAGGCAGGCGCGTCCGTGTGAGCAGAATAAAAATGCTCTCTACCATAGATATAGATATAGATATAGTTATAGATATAGATATAGATATAGATATAGATATAGATATAGACGATGATGATGATGATGATGACGACAATGATGATGATGATGATGATGATGACGATGATGACGACGACGATGATAATGATGATGATGACGACAATGATGATGATGATGATGATGATGATGACGATGATGACGACGACGATGATAATGATGAAGATAATAATAATAATGATGACGACTACGATGATGATGATGATGATAATGATAATGATGATGATGATGTGTGGAGAATGACACCGTCCCTACCATAGAGAGGGGGGTAGAATATTATGTATGTAGTGTACGGGGTGATGGTAATGATGATGATGATGGTGATGGTAATAATAATAATAACAATAATAATAACAATAAATAATAATAATAATAATAATAATAATAATAATAATAATAATAATAATAATAATAATAATACTATATCTGAGGCGTACTGATGCAGCTAATGGCATATCCTCAACGGACATAAGCCTCCAATACCCTTGTTCGAGGTCCTCCACCCCCCCGTGTCAGTCTCTCGCCTGATGATCGGGGCCACCGATGGAGCTCCTGAGGGCAAGACTGCACTAAGCCGAGGTTATTCCGCAGTCCCAGCAACCTCTTGCAAGACGTCACCGAATGTGCAAGTGCATACACCAAGCGCGGTTGCTAGAGCTGCCTCGAAACCCCACCCATAACAATCTGGTGTCTGCTGGGTCCTGGGCTATCAACCAGCATATGCGGAGTTTAAGATCTTTTACGCGCGCAACGACCCTCCTCCCCAGCATCTACCACCAAAGGGTTATGAGTTGGCGTCACAGTTTAACGCCTTGAGGCCATTGGGCTGGAACTCTGTTTAGCAAGTGTGACTAGGTTTTTTCATCGGGATTTCCCTCAAATATGTCACAGTCAACACTCCAAGGCAGATTTACTAATAATAATAATAATAATAATAATAATAATAATAATAATAATAATAATAATAATAATAGTGCCTCTCTGTCAATGGCTGATGCATTTCTGCACATGCGCCTCCATCGTCTCACCCGTGAGGGGAGTACGAAGAATTGACGATAAGCTCTAATGACACCCCCGCAAGGGCAGTTCCAACACTTCCAGACGGGCCGGTATGTTCAATGAAAATACTGGTCCAGAAATAGACCGGTATGTTCAATGAAAATACTGGTGGCACCGACGGGAATCGAACTGGCGACAGGGCTCAGATGGTAGAACTTGACCACTGGGCTATCACGGTGTCCATAATAATAATAATAATGATAATAATAATAATGATAATAATAATAATAATAATAATAATAATAATAATAATATATACATATATATGTTGATCTGTCATGGCTGAGCCCGAGGGCCATGCGCCTCCATCCCTCGACCCAACAGGGACTACAGTGAGTATGTTGGGGAGGGAAGAGTGACTCTAACCATCCTGCATAGAAGGCCCCAAAAGGAAGTCCCTACTACCCGCACAGTGTCGGGTACCTTGCAGGAAATCAACTACAAATGATTGATCTTCCCCGCGTGAGAGCTCCACGAGACTGGGTAGGTCCCGCATGGAGGTACTCACAGGGGTAGCAGACATTTCATGCGGTCTGCCAGCGCATGAGGACGTTTTGTGGTAAACCCCTAGATCGCGGAATGTAAATACCCCTTTGATCCCACGTGGTGTATGTCTTATAAAAAACAACACAACGACATGGCCTCGGAACCAACACAACAACATAGCCTCGGAACCCACATCGACATAGCCTCGGAACCCACACAACAACAGAGCCTCGGAACAAACACAACAACCTAGCCTCGGAACCAACACAACAACATAGCCTCGGAGCCAACACAACGACATAGCCTCGAAACCAGTGGGAAGAGGCCCAACCACCTCCTCTTCCCGTGGGGTGCCATACTGTGCACCCCTCCATAATAATAATAATAATAATAATAATAATAGTGCTTCTCTGTCAATGGCTGATGCATTTCTGCACATGCGCCTCCATCGTCTCACCCGTGAGGGGAGTACGAAGAATTGACGATAAGCTCTAATGACACCCCCGCAAGGGCAGTTCCAACACTTCCAGACGGGCCGGTATGTTCAATAAAAATACTGGTCCAGAAATAGATCGGTATGTTCAATGAAAATACTGGTGGCACCGACGGGAATCGAACTGGCGACAGGGCCCAGATGGTAGAACTTGACCACTGGGCTATCACGGTGTCCATAATAATAATAATAATAATAATAATAATAATAATAATAATAATAATAATAATAGTGTATCTCCTGCCAATTGCTGAGCCAAAAGGCCATGTGCATCCAGTCCTCCATTCCATAAGGAAAGTCTCCACACCAATCGGTGGAATACAGGAAGTGACGGCATAGAACATTACTCTAGGAGCTTACCAATCAGCCCATGGAAAGGACCGATGGCCTATGTACTCCCTAATAATAATAATAATAATAATAATAATAATAGTGGTGCTTCTCTGTCAATGGCTGATGCATTTCTGCACATGCGCCTCCATCGTCTCACCCGTGAGGGGAGTACGAAGAATTGACGATAAGCTCTAATGACACCCCCGCAAGGGAATAATAATAATAATAATGATAATAATAATAATAGTAATAATAATAATACCGCAAATACCGCGAAGGTTTCGCCAAAATATGATACGATGTATGTATGTATGTATGTATGTATGTATGTATGTACCTGTCTCTGAAGCTTAGACCTGTCTCTGAAGCTTAGTATGTATGTGTATGTATGTATGTATGTATGTATCTATGTATGTATGTATGTATATATGTATGTACGTGTCTCTGAAGCAGTGAGGAGGTAGCAGGCACGTCCGCATGTATGTATGTATGTATGTATGTATGTATGTATTTACCTGTCTCTGAAGAAGTGAAGAGGTAGCAGGCACGTCCGCATGTATGTATGTATGTATGTATGTATGTATGTATGCATGGATGTATGTATGTATGTATGAACCTGTCTGTGAAGAAGTGAGGAGGTAGCAGGTACGTCCGTGTGCGCAGAATAAAAGTGCTCTCTACCATAGATATAGATATAGATATAGCTATAGATATAGATATAGATATAGATATATAGATGTGAGGAGGTAGCAGGCACGTCCGTGTGAGCAGAATAAAAATGCTCTCTACCATAGATATAGATATAGAAATAGTTATAGATATAGATATAGATATAGATATAGATACAGATATAGATATAGACGATGATGATGATGATGATGACGACAATGATGATGATGATGATGATGATGATGATGATGATGACGACGACGATGATAATGATGAAGATAATAATAATAATGATGACGACTACGATGATGATGATGATGATGATGATAATGATAATGATGATGATGATGTGTGGAGAATGACACCGTCCCTACCATAGAGAGGGGGGTAGAATATTATGTATGTAGTGTACGGGGTGATGGTAATGATGATGATGATGGTGATGGTAATAATAATAATAACGATAATAATAACAATAAATAATAATAATAATAATAATAATAATAATAATAATAATAGTAATAATAATAATGATGATGATGACGATGACCATAATGACGACGACGACGATGATGATGACGATGATGATGACGATAATGATAATGATGATGTGTGGAGAATGACACCGTCCCTACAATAGAGAGGGGGCATAGAAATAATAATAATAATAATAATAATAATAATAATAATAATAATAATAATAATAATAGTGATAATGGTAATAATGGTAATAATAATAATAATGATGATGATGACGATAATGACAATATATGCAGTGTACGTGTTAGTTATGTATGCATGTATGTCTGTATGTATGTTATGTGCTTGCATGTAGTCTCACCTTCCAATACATACATACATACATACATACATACATACATACATACATACATACATACATACATACATAGTACGTACGTACATACATACATACATACATACATACATAGATACACATACTTCTTCTTGTGTCGGGTGTTCCGTGTCTGTCTGACATACATACATACATACATACATACATAGTACATA
>WBZZ01004961.1:25000-30000 GCA_019918135.1 Paulinella micropora
CAGATACCATTAGATAGATAGATAGATAGATAGATAGATAGATAGATAGATAGATAGATAGATGGATAGATTAAAAAAACCTGAAGGAAAACGGTTCAAGTTTTCTCGGCTGTGCTCTAAGGAGGCACAGGGAGAAGGAAAGAACACTACCAAGACAAGGCAGGCAATCCATACGGGGCTATCAAGGAAATAGATGAGACAATCGAGGCAATGAAATGGGAAGAAAAGGCAATATATGAGACAATGCAGGTAGTGCATGGATAATCAAGGCAACGGATGAGACAACCGAAGCAATATATTGGGAAATTGAGGTAATAATGAGACAATTATAATAGATGAGAAAATCGAGGTAGCGGAGTGGGGCAGTGGAGAGGACAAAGTGGCAGTAGTGGGGCAGTGGAGAGGAGATAAAGGCAGTAGTGGGGCAGTAGAGAGGAGATAATGGTAGTGGGGCAGTGGAGAGGAGATAATGGCAGTAGTGGGGCAGTGGAGAAGACATACTAGCAAATGGCTGGGCAGTTGAGAGGGCATAATCGCAACGGTGGGGGCAGTGGAGAGGTACAGACCGCTGCGTGGTGGGGTGGGAGAAGGCGAGAAATCGCTGGTTGAGATCTCGAAAGCGTGGGGTGAGATCTCGAAAGCAAGGATGGGGTCATTCACCAGAGGCAGCTGCAACTGCGCAAGCAAAACCAAGCAAACAAATACTTGCTTATTGTCCTGTTGCCTCACCCATAAGCAGCCTTTCTGTACCTCTTGTTGCCTCAATATTGCCTTTCTTGTCCTCCTGTTGCCTCACTATTGCCTGTCTGTCCCTCTTGCCTCACTATTGCCTTTCGGTCCCAGCTGCTGCCTCACTATTGCCTTTCGGTCCCAGCTGCTGCCTCACTATTGCCTTTTCTGTCCCTCAGTATTGCCTTTTCTGTCCCTTCTTTTGCCTCACTATTTCCTTCCTGGCCCTATTGCATAAGAAAGCCACATTAGAGAAACCAGAATATATGTATCAGTATAGTTGTATATGTATACGTACAGTAACATAAATACGTACTTGATATTGTTGTAGGACGGGCGGCGAAAATGCGGTAAGTTTCCAGGAATAAGAATAAGAATAACAATAACAATAACAATAACAATAATAATAATAATAATAATAATAATAATAATAATAATAATAGTAATAATAGTAATAATAATAATAATAATAATAATAATAATAATAATAATAATAATAATAATAATAATAATAATAATGATTTTAGTGTATTGATCTGTCATGGCTGTCACTGAGTCCAAGGACCATGCGCCTCCATCCCTCGACCCAACAGTCACACAGTGACTGTTGGGGAGGGAAGAGTGACTCTAACCATCCCTGAATAGCTACCCGCCCGGCATGTCGGATACCTTGCAGGGAATCAACTGTAAATGATTGATGTTCCCTATGAGAGAGTTCCACAAGACTGGGCATAAGTCAAATGGAAGTACTCAAGGGGGTAGCAGACATTTCATGCGGTCTACCAGCGCATGAGGACGTTTTGTGGTAAATGTCTGGGACGCCTCGAAACCCGTCACCACCCCTTGATCGCGGAATGTATGTACCCCTTTGACCCCACGTGGTGTACGTCTTATAAAAACAACACAACGACATAGCCTCGGAACCAACACAACGACATAGCCTCGGAACCAGTGGGAAGAGGCCCAAACACCTCCTCTTCCCGTGGGGTGCCATACTGTGCACCCCTCCATAATAATAATAATAATAATAATAATACTATATCTGAGGCGTACTGATGCAGCTAATGGCATATCCTCAACGGACATAAGCCTCCAATACCCTTGTTCGAGGTCCTCCACCCCCCCGTGTCAGTCTCTCGCCTGATGATCGGGGCCACCGATGGAGCTCCTGAGGGCAAGACTGCACTAAGCCGAGGTTATTCCGCAGTCCCAGCAACCTCTTGCAAGACGTCACCGAATGTGCAAGTGCATACACCAAGCGCGGTTGCTAGAGCTGCCTCGAAACCCCACCCATAACAATCTGGTGTCTGCTGGGTCCTGGGCTATCAACCAGCATATGCGGAGTTTAAGATCTTTTACGCGCGCAACGACCCTCCTCCCCAGCATCTACCACCAAAGGGTTATGAGTTGGCGTCACAGTTTAACGCCTTGAGGCCATTGGGCTGGAACTCTGTTTAGCAAGTGTGACTAGGTTTTTTCATCGGGATTTCCCTCAAATATGTCACAGTCAACACTCCAAGGCAGATTTACTACTAATAATAATAATAATAATAATAATAATAATAATAATAATAATAATAATAATGATAATAATAATAATGATAATAATAATAATAATAATAATAATAATAATAATAATATATACATATATATGTTGATCTGTCATGGCTGAGCCCGAGGGCCATGCGCCTCCATCCCTCGACCCAACAGGGACTACAGTGAGTATGTTGGGGAGGGAAGAGTGACTCTAACCATCCTGCATAGAAGGCCCCAAAAGGAAGTCCCTACTACCCGCACAGTGTCGGGTACCTTGCAGGAAATCAACTACAAATGATTGATCTTCCCCGCGTGAGAGCTCCACGAGACTGGGTAGGTCCCGCATGGAGGTACTCACAGGGGTAGCAGACATTTCATGCGGTCTGCCAGCGCATGAGGACGTTTTGTGGTAAACCCCTAGATCGCGGAATGTAAATACCCCTTTGATCCCACGTGGTGTATGTCTTATAAAAAACATCACAACGACATGGCCTCGGAACCAACACAACAACATAGCCTCGGAACCCACATCGACATAGCCTCGGAACCCACACAACAACAGAGCCTCGGAACAAACACAACAACCTAGCCTCGGAACCAACACAACAACATAGCCTCGGAGCCAACACAACGACATAGCCTCGAAACCAGTGGGAAGAGGCCCAACCACCTCCTCTTCCCGTGGGGTGCCATACTGTGCACCCCTCCATAATAATAATAATAATAATAATAATAATAATAATAATAATAATAATAATAATAATAATAATAATAGTGTATCTCCTGCCAATTGCTGAGCCAAAAGGCCATGTGCATCCAGTCCTCCATTCCATAAGGAAAGTCTCCACACCAATCGGTGGAATAAAGGAAGTGACGGCATAGAACATTACTCTAGGAGCTTACCAATCAGCCCATGGAAAGGACCGATGGCCTATGTACTCCCTAATAATAATAATAAATAATAATAATAATAATAATAATAATAATAATAATAATAATAATAATGATAATAATAATAATAGTAATAATAATAATACCGCAAATACCGCGAAGGTTTCGCCAAAATATGATACGATGTATGTATGTATGTATGTATGTATGTATGTATGTATGTATGTACCTGTCTCTGAAGCTTAGTATGTATGTGTATGTATGTATGTATGTATGTATCTATGTATGTATGTATGTATATATGTATGTACGTGTCTCTGAAGCAGTGAGGAGGTAGCAGGCACGTCCGCATGTATGTATGTATGTATGTATGTATGTATTTACCTGTCTCTGAAGAAGTGAAGAGGTAGCAGGCACGTCCGCATGTATGTATGTATGTATGTATGTATGTATGCATGGATGTATGTATGTATGTATGAACCTGTCTGTGAAGAAGTGAGGAGGTAGCAGGTACGTCCGTGTGCGCAGAATAAAAGTGCTCTCTACCATAGATATAGATATAGATATAGCTATAGATATAGATATAGATATAGATATATAGATGTGAGGAGGTAGCAGGCACGTCCGTGTGAGCAGAATAAAAATGCTCTCTACCATAGATATAGATATAGAAATAGTTATAGATATAGATATAGATATAGATATAGATACAGATATAGATATAGACGATGATGATGATGATGATGACGACAATGATGATGATGATGATGATGATGATGACGATGATGACGACGACGATGATAATGATGAAGATAATAATAATAATGATGACGACTACGATGATGATGATGATGATGATGATAATGATAATGATGATGATGATGTGTGGAGAATGACACCGTCCCTACCATAGAGAGGGGGGTAGAATATTATGTATGTAGTGTACGGGGTGATGGTAATGATGATGATGATGGTGATGGTAATAATAATAATAACGATAATAATAACAATAAATAATAATAATAATAATAATAATAATAGTAATAATAATAATGATGATGATGACGATGACCATAATGACGACGACGACGATGATGATGATGATGATGATGATGATGACGATAATGATAATGATGATGTGTGGAGAATGACACCGTCCCTACAATAGAGAGGGGGCATAGAAATAATAATAATAATAATAATAATAATAATAATAATAGTGATAATGGTAATAATGGTAATAATAATAATAATGATGATGATGACGATAATGACAATATATGCAGTGTACGTGTTAGTTATGTATGCATGTATGTCTGTATGTATGTTATGTGCTTGCATGTAGTCTCACCTTCCAATACATACATACATACATACATACATACATACATACATACATACATACATACATACATACATACATACATAGTACGTACGTACATACATACATACATACATACATAATACACATACTTCTTCTTGTGTCGGGTGTTCCGTGTCTGTCTGACATACATACATACATACATACATACATAGTACATACATACATACATACATACATACATACATACATATACATACTTCTTCTTGTGTCGGGTGTTCCGTAGCTGTCTGACATACATATGTTACATACATACATACATACATACATACATACATACATACATACATACATACATATACATACTTTTTCTTGTGTCGGGTGTTCCGTGGCTGTCTACTCCTCCTGATGGCCTTAATGATATATATATATATATCATTGAGAGAGAGAGAGAGAGAGATAGAGAGAGAAAGAGGTATTGCTCGGCTAGCCAACTGATGGCCTTAATGAGAGAGAGAGAGAG
>WBZZ01004961.1:40000-43667 GCA_019918135.1 Paulinella micropora
CTCTCTTTCTCTTCTCTCTCTCTCTTTCTCTCTCTTCTCTCTCTTTCTCTCTCTTTCTCTCTCTCTCTCTTTCTCTCTCTCTCTCTCTCTTCTCTCTCTCTCTCTCTCTCTTCTCAAACTTCCGATACTAGCAACTCAAGCTTTAGACTTATTGATCGTGTCATCTGAATCATAGATTAACTATGTTTTAGCCAGCCTTCCCTTCGCATATTAATAAGCTCAAGCCTGCCTCCTAGCAATCCCTTGCCCTTGACAGTGCCCTAAGCCAAGCCTTTGAAGGCACATGCCTTAAGCCTGCCCAGCCGCTGAGTTACCTTAAACATTAACCAGCCCTGAAGCAAAGGGGCGCTGAGCATGGTTACTCGTGGTCCGGGGGTACCGGTAAACCCATCAGTGTTCAACTTGAATGATTCAATACTAACTTGATATTAAGAACATTATAACTATCTTTGAAAGAGTTATTCTGACTTTTATCCGTAGATAAGCATACGGTCACAGTCACTGGCGTCATCATGTGTCAAGTTTACGCAAACATTGACTGTTTTAATAAAAGATGATAAGTACTTGCCACTCGCAGAGCCTGAGCCTGAGAGGGAAGCATAAGAGATAGAATGGAAGTGGTAGAAAGCAAAGAGACAGTCTGAGACACAACTTGAAAGCGGAAGACAAAGTGAAGCCGGCAAAAAAAAAAAGTAAAAATAATAATAATAATAATAATAATATTGTATTTAATATTAATATTAATAACGGTTTCAATAAAAAAAGAAGAAACATAATAATATTACTGATATACAGTAAATGAATCTATCATCACATGTAGCTGACACAGTTCTGAACAGTAGTGTGTCTGCCAATGTCAGACTCCGTGGATTGATTACCAGAATGATTATTTTCAACTTGTGTATTAACAAACGAGTCCAAGTCGGTGGCAGCAATTTGCCAGCCAGAATGCACGGCCGGCCCGGTTGAAACGTACAAATCAAAACTTTGAAGTTATTTAATATCAATGTATTAATAATGGCTGAAAAAAAAAATTGCCTGAGACCGCGAGCTTCTGATGCTGCAGCTTCAATTAGGTGAATACAAAGAGGCGCAGCGATAACTATGCATAAACTTACAAGATGATCAATCAAAATGTTAGGACTCACTTGAGCGTAAGAAAACAATCAGAAGCGCCCTTGAACTAGACTTCTAGCTGAAGCAACAGTCTACTAAGTTGTTGTTCAAACAACATTATGACAGTCTGTTGTTGTTCATCGTAACTTAATGGCCCTTGAAAACAAAATCAAAACATCATAGTATGACTGTTTAGCGAAATAGAAAACAATCAGTATGACATGGAAGCACCCTTCATTTGCCTGCAAAAAATGAGATGACAATAGAACGGCAAAAAACTGACTACCCGCTTCGCGCGAATGAGAAATTAGCAGTTCTTAAGTACAACTTGTAACGACTTCAAGCGTTTCGTTCTCGGCTTATTCTGATCCTCATTTGGTGTGCAGTAGCTCAGTGTTATCCTTAATTCCAAGTAGGAATAGGTGTAGTAGCTGGAGTAGGAGTACTGGGAGTATTAGTAACATGGGTAGTTACAGTAGAGGTAGGAGTAGTAGGAGTATTGAGCAATCGTAGCAGCAGTACGCTGAGTAGTAGTAGCAGCAACAGGAGTAGTAGTAGTAGTAGTAGTAGTAGTAGTAGTAGTAGTAGTAGTAGAGGAAGTAGGGGGTTGAGATTCGAGGCGGGGAGGAGAAGTTAAACGACGAATAGGAGTGAAGGAAGAGGAAAGAGAAGGGAAAGAGAAGGAAGAGGAGGAGGAAGAGGAGGAGAAAGAAGAGGAAGAGGAGGAAGAGGAGGAAGAGAAGTTAGACGGTGGAGAGGTTAAACGACGAATAGGAGTGAAGGAAGAGGAAAGAGAAGGGAAAGAGAATGAAGAGCGGGAGGAAGAGGAGGAGAAAGAAGAGGAAGAGGAGGAAGAGGAGTTAGAAGGTGGAAAGGTTAGAAAACGAATAGGAGCGTACGGAGAAAGGGAAGAGGAGGCGGAGGAGGAGAGGGAGGACGAGCATGAGGAGGAAGAGGAGGAGGAGGAGGAAGAAGAAGAAGAAGAAGAAGAAGAAGAAGAAGAAGTAGAGGCGAAGGAAGAGGATGATGATGCTGAGGTAACGTGCACAGAATAAAAATCACCTATACACATGGACATACATACATATAAACCTACATACCTCGATGCCTGCCGCATGCATATATACGTACATGCATATATATAGGTAGATAGGTGGGCAGGTGGATACATGGGTTGGCAGGTGGATAGAGAAACAGACAGATACCATTAGATAGATAGATAGATAGATAGATAGATAGATAGATAGATAGATGGATAGATTAAAAAAACCTGAAGGAAAACGGTTCAAGTTTTCTCGGCTGTGCTCTAAGGAGGCACAGGGAGAAGGAAAGAACACTACCAAGACAAGGCAGGCAATCCATACGGGGCTATCAAGGAAATAGATGAGACAATCGAGGCAATGAAATGGGAAGAAAAGGCAATATATGAGACAATGCAGGTAGTGCATGGGATAATCAAGGCAACGGATGAGACAACCGAAGCAATATATTGGGAAATTGAGGTAATAATGAGACAATTATAATAGATGAGAAAATCGAGGTAGCGGAGTGGGGCAGTGGAGAGGACAAAGTGGCAGTAGTGGGGCAGTGGAGAGGAGATAAAGGCAGTAGTGGGGCAGTAGAGAGGAGATAATGGTAGTGGGGCAGTGGAGAGGAGATAATGGCAGTAGTGGGGCAGTGGAGAAGACATACTAGCAAATGGCTGGGCAGTTGAGAGGGCATAATCGCAACGGTGGGGGCAGTGGAGAGGTACAGACCGCTGGGTGGTGGGGTGGGAGAAGGCGAGAAATCGCTGGTTGAGATCTCGAAAGCGTGGGGTGAGATCTCGAAAGCAAGGATGGGGTCATTCACCAGAGGCAGCTGCAACTGCGCAAGCAAAACCAAGCAAACAAATACTTGCTTATTGTCCTGTTGCCTCACCCATAAGCAGCCTTTCTGTACCTCTTGTTGCCTCAATATTGCCTTTCTTGTCCTCCTGTTGCCTCACTATTGCCTGTCTGTCCCTCTTGCCTCACTATTGCCTTTCGGTCCCAGCTGCTGCCTCACTATTGCCTTTCGGTCCCAGCTGCTGCCTCACTATTGCCTTTTCTGTCCCTCAGTATTGCCTTTTCTGTCCCTTCTTTTGCCTCACTATTTCCTTCCTGGCCCTATTGCATAAGAAAGCCACATTAGAGAAACCAGAATATATGTATCAGTATAGTTGTATATGTATACGTACAGTAACATAAATACGTACTTGATATTGTTGTAGGACGGGCGGCGAAAATGCGGTAAGTTTCCAGGAATAAGAATAAGAATAACAATAACAATAACAATACAATAATAATAATAATAATAATAATAATAATAATAATAATAATAGAAAATAGTAATAATAATAATAATAATAATAATAATAATAATAATAATAATAATAATAATAATAATAATAATAATGATTTTAGTGTATTGATCTGTCATGGCTGTCACTGAGTCCAAGGACCATGCGCCTCCATCCCTCGACCCAACAGTCACACAGTGACTGTTGGAGGGAAGAGTGACTCTAACCATC
>WBZZ01004962.1:0-7500 GCA_019918135.1 Paulinella micropora
TTTAGGGTTTTGGCCAAAGGTCAGTTTCTCCGGATCAGCTGAGTCACGCACTAGACTCTTCGCCTCACTCCCGAGCATGTCATAGATGATATTGAACACCTCCTTTTGCTTGCTCATCTCAGCAAGTACACTAGCGTCATAGGCCATCACCTGTCGTGTCAGTGCGGCAGCACGATCAGCACCCCCTAGTGGGGTTTTGACCTTAGAGGGGCCCGTCTGTCCTCAGGAGGCCCCACTCTTGCTGTCGCCCTCTAAGTCTGAGCCCTTGCCAGTTGACAGCCTAGGTTTGTCAGTGCTAGCATACCCACTAGAGTAGAGGTCAGAGGTATGCCGGTCTTCATCTTCCTCCTCCTAGTGGTTGGTTTGTCCTTCGGACGGCCAAATACCGGTTTGTAACTCTTGGCTGGGGTTTTCTGTTCTTCCTCTATCCCTAACGCCTCCTCAAGGTTTGAAGCTTTCGGTTTGGGGTTGGGCATAGGCCACAGGCGAGTAGGACCCTTGGCTTTGTCCTCGAAGTATTCCTTTACTACTTCTTCGTCCAAGTCAGCCCAATCATTCCACTCTGCTACCTCTTCCCAAGCTAGTATAAAGGGGGGCACCTCCCTACCCTTAAGCTGTATTCCTAATACGTTTTCGCGATGTACATATTGTTTGTGGGCGTCAGCACCCTGCAGCACTTCCTTAGGGGCCTTAGCATTACAGCTTTGCACTACCTGCCTATGCAATAGGATCCATGCCTCTTTGCCAGTGAACGTATACGTAATCTTATTGTCTGTCTTACTAGTAGTCATTGCTAACCACCGTCAGTCTCGAACAGACACACACTCCACACACACACACTTACACACAGCACACAGCTATGCTCTCTACTTGCCAAACAGAGATAGGGTCACGCTATGCTTACGCTGTTCTGATGGCACAGACACAGGCAAGCAACCACACACAATCCCACACAGAGAGAACACAACAGAGCCCACGAGCAGACTCACACACACACTACACAGAATAGTGTTTTGCTTGTCCACACCACCCTTTACTCTCTCTCTCTCTCTCTCTCTCTCTCTCTCTCTCTCTTCAACCACGTGTGTTACCACTGACTCTATTGCTCAAACTACACTGACTCAGAGGCTACCTCAGCTACCACCTATGATAGCTTTCCACCTACTAGCAGCTCTATCTGCAATTTAAAGTCAGTTCTTCAACCTACTAGGTTTGTAGTTGTTTTTTTACAACCACCTAAACACTTACCTTTCGCTCCTCCCCTCATGTCCAATGCACGGTTCTTCAGAGCACACGACCTCACCACACCTCTCTCTCACTCCTCACACAGTCACAACAGCGACACAAGGAGTAGATGCGATGATGCAGTACGAATGCAACAATAACTTTGCAAGGTAAGCTGTTGTGTCCCGTGGGCAGTGGGTGCTCAATCCCACCTGTCACCCCGGCAAAGCACAACTGGCCTACTGCTCAACAATAACTTTGCAAGGTAAACTGTTGTGTCTCGTGGTAGCGGGTGCTCAATCCCGACTGGCACCACGGCAAAGCACAACTGGTCTACTGCTTTGTACTCTGGCCTTGCAACTTGTTGTGTCCTTGGTAGCGGGTGCTCAATCCCGACTGGCACCACGGCAAGCACAACTGGCCACGTCACAGAACTGACAAATGCACAACACCTTTACGAGGCTCACCCCTCCCACAATGCGACCTGTACGCTTCGGTGTCTGTCTCTCTGTCCTGTCCCCCACCTTGCCCTTGCACTACACACCAGCAGAGCAGGGCGTGGGTAGTGTCTACAGTGATCAGCTGTAGCCACACAATTGAAAATGCGCACTTTCCTGTAATGGGGTCACTTAAGGTGGTCCCCTCACCCCTTTAACGAAGGTTCTCCTCTGCGATCCGTTGCACAGGTCACGCTCCAAGGCTCGATAACCCGTTGGGAGAAAACCCTCGCGACTTCTGCAAACGGCGACCGGAACTCGGGGCGTCCCTCTCCTACCGGCCAACTGCTTCCCATGCAAAAGAATTTAAAAATACTGAACAATTCCCGCCAGTTTAACTGACGACGTCACACAGAAGATGTACCTCCAGAAAATGACCCACGAAACGGCCTGATATGGGCAATAATGGTAATGGTAAAAAGCTAGTGCCACCAGTACCAGAAAAGGTACTCTAAATGAGTGTATTAATAACTAATAATACTACTTACCGTAACGCATAATGCTAACATACCAAATAGCAATATGAACATAGCTGAGGAGGAAGGGTCTAATTAATTGTCCAATGCCAGTGGGAAGAATACAAGTTGATTCAGACAAAAAAGGAAATTGCTAAAGTAAAAAGGAATTTTTCCAGTGCACCTGGGGTGAGAAAATACTGGTAAAAAGTAAAAAGTAAGATATATTGGATTAAATTGTATCGTATTACATGAGAATTGTCGGTTCATTGATAAGTTGGTTAAGAAGTGAAGTTTAGGTCAGGAGTATGGGTAGAGTTCCTCATGAATCGGAGCAGTGTCAAAGTTCCTTGTAAAAAATACAGTTTGCCTTGAAGTTAACTTGAATACAATATACAGTAGCTAGTAAGTCAGAGGGTCAGGCTGTCAACTTAGACAGCTGGTCGCCTCTTGCCTTTTAATGAATAAAACGAAAACTTGAAAGTCGAACTAGTATTGCTCATTTTTTATATTTAGTACTTGAAATTGTCTCGGCCTGATTGTTATAATTTTGTTGTTGACCTGACCGATAGTACTTATTTTTGACATTGATTACTTGTGGAAAGTCAAATGTATTTATCTTCCACATGTCAGTTTATATTATTAAAGTTAAAATTATTTGCTTGTACACCGGTGAGCTAGTAGAATAAAAGGAGGCAGGGTTACTGCCATAGTAGCCTTTTAAAAGTGCCCACTGGTTCCAAGCTGTTCGAGTTAAACTGTGTCAAAAGATGACGAAAGTGACTGAAACCTTTGTTTTCTCTATGACAGAACTTTTGGTAAATCGTAGCCCATGTTTGGGAGAACTTGATGATAGTTGCCTTAACGATTTTTTGAAAATAGATTTCGGATATCTGCATTCGAAAAGAAGTTGATATACTGCTTCCTCCAACACCTCATTATTGGTTGATTGATTTCGGTACATCCCAAGCATCCCTTTGATAGTCGCCGTTCTCACTCTATAGTCAGTGTACGACGATAATGGTGGGAGGCGTGGATATGATGTTGTACTATTACTAATAAAGAATTTCCAATTTTTGAAATGCGGGCGAGAATGAAAGCCAAAATATAACTTCTTACCAATTCTTAAGTCACTCCCAGCAAAAACAAGTTTATAAAATCGTTCGTCAACATCTACTTCTTGTTCTTCAAGCTCTAGACCACCCGTATATACGGGTTGCGCGTGTTCATATTCTAGATGCCTGAGTGACTGTATGTGGGGTGTCAGACGTTCTAAAATCGTCAACCTGTCGAATGCCGTATACAAATTCAGATAGATTTTGTCTACGTAGTACAGTAAGAAATCTAAACTCATCAAAAATACATTTTATTTGGGCCAATGGGGAAGAAAGATAGCCTCCGATCGGGCAACCTTTAACTTGCTGAAAGCAAGCGTTCCCCGTCATGAAGTATTGTTCAGATCCATCTCGACTATGTCGAGTAAGTCCTGAAAACTGGAGACGACATAGTCGTCTCGTGAGGCACTATGGTACCAACCTACATCATGTTTCATCCTTCCATTCACATCAAATCGCAACGTTTTTGACACTTGTATTTTTTCCTCTCTAAGCTTTCCTCTTTTTCCAGTGGCTTCATAATGACGTAAAATCATGAAAAGCCAGTGGATAGACATGATGATCTCTTTGTTATCTAGCCAAGTGAAGAATTGTTTCACATCAAATGACAAAGCTTGAGCATTTAATTCGACGTTCAAATTCTTTTCTAATTTCTGAAACAAAGACTGGGCTTTTTTCATTTTTCCTTTGAGATCTGAAAGCTTATTGAGATTGAAGTTTGGCAAGTATTTTGTGACTTGCATAACGAGAAAGTTTAAGGCTTTGGCCGCGTATTTTAGTGTCTTTCGCCCTTGTGAGCGAGACTGAATACAAATTAATCGTGTTTTGTTTTCCGGATCTTTGTCCTTGGAGATGTCATAACTTTGTTGACCTCCCTTTTCTTATTCAACGGAGCAAAGCGACCGAGATTTCTTTTATTGTATTCGTGTCTGTACTTGCGTAAAATCTGTTGTTCTGTCATGCTGACTGCTTTGAAACACGGGGATTCTACCACTTCTTGTTTCAACCTTTGCCATAGCATAACAGGGCATTCTACCCAGAACTGGTTTTTGTTTTTGTCGAAACCGTCAATCCACATGTGAATGTTTATCAAAGAGTTCGCAGTAGATGGTGAGTTCTTTTGTACTATCTTTGCAAGTGATAGTACAGACATCCGTGTTTGTTGTGGCATGGTGACGTGTTGCAGAATGATTGCTGGTATTGCTTTGAGCTCCTTTCTGGGTAGGTGTTCTATGAACGCATTTTCATAGTATAGTTAGAGCTCTTGAGGATCTCTGGGTAACGTAGAAGTCGAGATCTGACAATAGACGCAATTCTTTCTTTGATTTTCCAGTGAGGCATTTGTTGAGTCTGTGCCCATACGTGTATTGCCTGCTGTCTGCTTGCTTTCTTCATATCACGTTCCCATGCTGTTGGATGGTACCATAGCTTTTCGACATTAACTGCCTTGTCAAGAACTGCTCCTCTTGAGTCAATTCGCAAGGCCCATGGTTGTCTATTTAATAATAATACGTCTTTGGCTAGAGAGGAGGATAAACGACAATATGCCCCAGTCCAAGTTAGAGACGAGTGTGACTGTCGTTGTGTTTGTTGTGCTCGTTCATTTGGCTCATATAGTTTTGTGTTGCGGTAAACCCTGTTCATATAGTCAGAATCTGTTTTATCTCCTCCTTTTCCATATCTTGTCACCATGATCTTGTCATTATTGTCATAGTGATCAAGAAGGGAGGTCAAAGAGGGAGAAAAGTGTTGAGTGATACCGTTACACCCCACCCATAAAGTTAGATTGGCAATACGATTGTGCAATCCATTGAGCATCCAGCATCCATTGAGCACACACATGGTTTTGCTTTTCTGCGTTCTCGTATTGGGAGAGACTGCGAAGTGTGTGGCTTGTATGTCTTGTTTGCTTTGAAGTGTTGCATGTAAGCTGGTCGTTTTTAAATTCATTTTTGGCGTTAGCCATTGAATGAAGGACTTTTCTGTTTGCACTCCAATTGACTTTGAATGGAGCTTCTCACCTTTTGTTTTGTAAGGTAGTTTGCCCAGGTTCAATATGGGTATTGAAATAAAATGTTCATAGCCAAACTGACCGGCCATTCTTGACAGTTGCTGGTCTAGTGAGAGCTGGATTTAAAATGTTTCCATGCTCGCATTTGTCTGAATTCCTGTTTCATTCTAGACAAGAAGTTTGACGTCTCACCCACGTAATCTAAACTTGTCAGTGGTGAGTAAATGTAGTAGACAACCGAAACGTTTGCTCCATGATTGTTACCCGGTTGATCAAGAAAATCGAAAGCATGTAAGCTGTCAACGTTCGGAATAGAATTAATCATCGTCAGCTTAGCTTTTATCCATTTCGAATCCGTCACCGGTATGGATGCCTTTGTCAGAAGGTGTTGTACCGTCATAGACAACCGGAATACTTTCCATACTATTCTGCCGTGCGAAGTCGTTGCCAGCGATTTGATTTAATACAGTAGACATTTGCTTTTCTAAGAAGGGTATTTACCAGATTTGCTAGAGGTGCAAACGCTATCGCTACATCGTTTGTCATTTTTTCCACTAGTGCTTGTACTGGAGTTAAGGTCTTCTTGAGAGGGGTAGGCAAGTCTTGGGTAGATTCTTCGCACTCGCCTGCACAGTGCATAAAGTCTAGTAACGCACTGCGTCAAGTCTCCCCCGTCTCCCTAAGTGTTTTTCTTTGCCGCGGCTCTGGATTTTGCCGCTTCAGATGGTGGGGATGTGACAGTAGTTGGAGTCGTGCTACCTGCCTTAGCTTTTTTACAGCTCTGCTGTCGATTTTCGTTTCTTTCCAACTCCTGTTTTGTTCGGAGTAGAAGATGCAGTCGCAGATGTCTCCGACTCTGGCTCCGACGTCGACGCAGACTCAGACGAGTTATCGCTATCGTTATCTTTGGTTTGTTTGCGACCCAGCTGTTCCGAGATCGGTGCAGTCATCGTGCCTTTGACTGACTTTTTCTCGTCGAGCAGAGAAATGCTTGCTTGTAACTCATCCATCTTAGCGATTGCTAGTTTGATGAACTTGGCTCCATCGATATCCTTTTCTTCTTCGGGAGCTACTGAGATTGGAACCTGACGATAATCTGGCAGCACCATGTCGAAAGTTTCGAAGAAAGTCTTGGTCTTTTCGAAAATGGTGCGGAAAGCTAAGCGAATTCGGTCGCTCATTGCTTCAGTGTCCAAACCTAGTTTGGCCAACACGGCGTTGCTCTCCGAATCCCCTGTGAAATATGGATCTGGGAACTCTTGGTTTGAGATCAACTCGTCGATGTAATCGAGAACAAGAGAAGAGACCCCTTGGATTGGAAATTTCGAGCCTGCCTCTTCAAGGAAATCCCGGTTTGTGAGCTCGACGCCATCCGTCGCCGCCTGCTTAGTCATTTCTACGAAGCGACTAAAGCAACAGACCACTGGTGTAATCGCATAGCGGACCTTCCCAAAAAGATTGGCATAATTGTAACCTTTCGGCAACCGTTGAAGCAATTTGGCTAGTTTTGGGTCCACCGGACCAATTGCGTAAACGAGACGATCCACCCTATCGCCAGCAAGCCAGAACAAACCGCTGCTTGTTCGCTTTTCCCACTTCTGCGGAATGACATTCATCTCTTTGACGTAATTGATATTTGTGTAAACATTCCAAAACAAGGTAGTAGTAGCATTGAAGTCATCTAACTCCCCTTGAAAAGTTCAGATGCAGAGCAGATGATTTTTTGGCTCCTTGTCGGTTGTAGTTGCTTTGGAATCCTCCCACGTTTTGTTTCTTATTTGATTGCTTTTTTGGAGACGAGGTTTTTAGCCCACTCAGCAAGTCTGTCATCTTGCTTGCGGCTCCTTCGGTTGCGTTTCCTTGTTTTTGTTGCTTTTTCCCTTTACGAGGAATTTGTTTTGTTCTAGCTCCAGGCTTTGTAGGACTCTTGGAGCTCATAGCTGTAACACGCTGAGAAGCGACAAACAGCTGAATATGACTTGAATACAATATACAGTAGCTAGTAAGGCAGAGGGTCAGGCTGTCAACTTAGATAGCTGGTCGCCTCTTGCCTTTTAATGAATAAAACGAAAACTTGAAAGTCGAACTAGTACTGCTCATTTTTATATTTAGTATTTGCAATGATCTCGGCATGATTGTTATTAATATAGTTTTGTTGTTGACCTGACCGATAGTACTTATTTTTGACATTGATTTCT
>WBZZ01004962.1:40000-45000 GCA_019918135.1 Paulinella micropora
CGGACCTGCCCAAGCACTTTCGCTCCTCCAGCAGCTGTCTGGAGTTATTCGGGGACCTTGATGACGTTCCCAAGATATCAGGTAAAGGTCGGCAGAAAAATTTCGGCCACCTCACCTTGCGGCAAACCGTAAACACGGGGAATTTCGGGGTAAACTTTTATTTGTAGACAACAAATGCACCGTAATTACCGGCTGGCCGAAGTTCTTCACAACTTTGAAGAACAAATGTACCGTTATTACGGGATAATTTGGTCTGGCCGAAAATTTTCACTATTCCTTGATGTATGCATGTCATGAATGTATGTGATGTGTATGCTACGTATGTATGCATGTCATGAATGTATGTGATGTCTATGTTACGTTCGGGGATCTTGATGTGCCCAAGGCAGGTCATGTATGCATATCATGAATGTGTTATCATGTGATGGGTGTATTAATGTAATGTATTAATGTCATGTATTAATGTCATGAATGTAATTAATAGATGTAATTGATAATGTATGACTGTAATGTAGTCGAATTGCCTTTTTCTCGCTGCGTGTATTGATGTCATGTATGAATGTAATGAATGTAATTAATGAATGTAATTGTCATGTATTAATATTATGTCATTGCAATGTAGTCGTGTTGCCACCCTTATCTCGCTGCGTGTCCAAACTAAGTATCATTATTATGTATTAATGTAATGAATGTAATTAATGAATGTAATCGTCATGTTTTAATATCATATATCACTGTAATGTAGTCATGTTGCCACCCTTATCTCGCTGCGTGTCCAAACGAAGTATCACTATGTATTAATTTAATGAATGTAATTAATGGATGTAGTTGTCATGTATTAATATTATGTCATCACTGTAATGTAGTCATGTTGCCACCCTTATCTCGCTGCGTGTCCAAACTAACTATCATTATGTATTAATGTAATGAATGTAAATAATGAATGTAAGATGTAGTTGTCATGTATTAATATCATATATCACTGTAATGTAGTCGTGTTGCCACCCTTATCTCGCTGCGTGTCCAAACGAAGTATCATTATGTATTAATGTAATGCATGCAATTAATGGATGTAGTTGTCGTGTATTGTCATCACTGTAATGTAGTCATGTTGCCACCCTTATCTCGCTGCGTGTCCAAACGAAGTATCATTATGTATTAATGTAATGCATGTAATTAATGAATTTAATCGTCATGTTTTCATAGCATATATCGCTGTTATGTAGTCATGTTGCCACCCTTATCTCGCTGCGTGTCCAAACGAAGCGACCTTTACCCCGTATCGACCCTCGGTACGTACGTACATACATACATACATACATACATACATACATACATATATACATACATACGCACGTACAAATATGTATATAATATATATATATATATATATATATATATATAATACATACATATATACATACATGCATACATACATACATACATACATACATAAATACATACATACATACATACATACATACGTACATACATACATACGTACATACATACATAAATACACACACACACACACACACAAACACACACACAAACACACACACACACACACATACGTACATACATACGTACACATACATACATACATACTTAGGGTCCAGCCCCATGGTGTGCTTTGCTACCCGCTCCTCTCCTTACATCGGCTTTGCAAGCCCAGCTCCTGGCATTGATGTCACTTACCTCGGCTTGGCAAGCCCGGCTCCTGCCGTTGACGTCAACGAGCTGGGTTCAACCGGGCAACTCACTCCTTGGGTAACCTTCCAGTCTGCCTGAGCAAAAATCATCTTTTCGAAACTGCCGAGACTTTCAGGAGGTCTTGAGCCAACTCTGTTTTCTCCCTCCGTCACGTTCAAGTCTGGAGACACTTTCTTTCTCGCTCCGTCAACTCGACAAATCTGAAGGGTACGTTCGATTGCCGGAGGTAACCGGCGTAGACCCTTCCGGCACAACTCTTAGAGCCTTGGAGCATTCTCAGCCATTCATTTTGGTGCTTAGCGAGCGCCGGCTAAGCAACAGAGGCATGTGCTGCCTACTTGCTCCGACAAACAGATTCAAACCAGAACACAACCAAACCAGCATATTTATTTAATTAAGTTTCAGAGCAAATACGAAGCAAAAATGGTTCAAAGCAAACAAAAACCAAAAAAGATTCAAAGCAAACAAAAACCAGAAAAGATTCAAAGCAAAGAACAAAATGATTACCTGTTTTTATTTTTATATTGTAATTATTATTTTTTAATTTTATTTTTTAGGGTTGGGGGGGGGGGGGGGAAGATAATTGTCAGGGTTTCCTTTTCGGTCACTTGCACGTCAAGCTGTGTCACGCACGGTATCAGGTGTACCTACCAAGTTTGTATGTGCATAGATACATGCATCGTATACGCAATCTCTATGTATTAAGGTCTATGGTTGGTAATAAGCGGTTGCGTTGGACGAAATCGCTCTTTCTCCTGTTTTGTTATCATCTCACCCCAAATATATTAACATGTATTTACTATTAACTTTTTTTTTCCTGTTCACCTTAACGATTTTCTAGAGTGATTTTTTTTTCTTCTAATATGTATATATTCTCTCGTATGCTTAATTTAATAGGAGTAATGAGAGTGCAGCTGCACCTCATTTTGTACAATATTTATGTTTTGCAACGCAGCACAAACAAAAGAAGCTTATGATTACGTTTATTATTATTATTATTATTATTATTATTATTATTATTATTATTATTATTATTAGTATTATTATTATTATTAGTATTATTATTATTATTATTATTATTATTATTATTATTATTATTATTATTATTAATTAATTAATTGGACACCGTGATAGCCCAGTGGTCAAGTTCTACCATCTGGGCCCTGTCGCCAGTTCGATTCCCGTCGGTGCCACCAGTATTTTCATTGAACATACCGGTCCGTCTGGAAGTGTTGGAACTGCCCTTGCGGGGGTGTCATTAGAGCCTATCGTCAATTCTTCGTACTCCCCTCACGGGTGAGACGATGGAGGCGCATGTGCAGATTTGCATCAGCCATTGACAGAGAAGCACTATTAATTAATTAATTAATTAATAATAATAATAATAATAATAATAATAATAATAAAAGATAATATAATAATACTACTACTACTACTACTACTACTAATAATAATAATAATAATAATAGTGCTTCTCTGTCAATGGCTGATGCATTTCTGCACATGCGCCTCCATCGTCTCACCCGTGAGGGGAGTACGAAGAATTGACGATAAGCTCTAATGACACCCCCGCAAGGGCAGTTCCAACACTTCCAGACGGGCCGGTATGTTCAATGAAAATACTGGTCCAGACGGATCGGTATGTTCAATGAAAATACTGGTGGCACCGACGGGAATCGAACTGGCGACAGGGCCCAGATGGTAGAACTTGACCACTGGGCTATCACGGTGTCCAATAATAATAATAATAATAATAATAATAATAATAATAATAAAAACACAGCAAATGCAAAAAGCAAACAAAAACATTAATATCAGTCTTACAGTTCAGTAGAGGTTTTTTTTTTTTTTTTTTTTTTTTATTTTTTTTAATTTAATTTTGAGGTACAGTAACGCATCAACATAAACAAGCAACGAACACAACGAAAACAACAACAACAACAACAACAACAACAACAAAACAACAACAACAACAGCAAATATTGATTATGTTTTATTCATCACGAATTTTATTTCGGATGATATTCAAGTTGTATTATTGTCAGGCAACTGAAACTTCATAAATTAATAATAATGATAATTTCAATCAAATCTTCACTATTACCAAAAAATTAATATCATGGAAAAATATTATAACAATGTAAAATATGTACCGGTAACCGGAACAGCTACTCAGAGTCTGACACTAGTAATCCGATGATGAGTCGTACCCGACTCAACGGTCGACTGAGGGGGGCGGCAGACCGAGTATAGAGTCAACTTCAGTAACCGTAACGACAAGCCGGAGTCACAAGTTCGGAGAAACGGTAACGTCAGGGCACTGGCAGTCACGGTATGTAGCCGCTTAGATAATTAATAATGAATGGTCACCTGGGGGACGGAGACGATGCCTTTGCCAACTTCGGGCGGTTACATTCGACCCGCACCGGCGCCATATGTGAGTTTGGATACAAGCCCAAGGGATAAATACCGTGGCACAACGAACTCTTATTAAAAGTCTCTATGAAATACCAGTAAATCTTAGTAGCAGTGAGAGGTCACTTCGTTTATTTACGTATTAATAGATTTCTACTTGTTTGCAGTACGCTTCAAGTTTAGTCAAGCAAACACTTTTATTCGACTGGAGTCGGAATACTTCAACTGCAACTAGTTGGTCGGATACTGAGGGGTCGTGGCATACATGACTTTCGAGTCCTTCTCTGCCACATTGGCCGTATTTTAATCATTTGTAGTTGGATGGCCTGGGGATTACGGGACCTCAACTTTAGTGTCCTTGCTCACCCCGTTGCTAGGAGCGATGATTGTCCGTACAGAGCCGCCTTGGGTTTGGTGCTGGGAGTCAAGTTCGGTGTTGGGAGCAGGGGGGGGGGGGGGGGGTGGAGACTTGGGGTGGTCTTATTTTACGCAAGTACTGTTTTAGTTGAATAGAATACTTGCCCGTAGAGCTGGGCGGGAAGCAGAAGAGATAAGATGGAAGAGGTATCAAGAGATACAAAAAGAAAACGTCTTGGAGAGTACTTGGTCTTCCCACTCATCCCTACGAGATGAATGAAAAGCTTTTAAGTTACAATATTGAAAGAGTGATTGCGTGGAATACATCACTTGAACGCAGCCTTGGCCCGGGGACTTATCATGACAGTTACTTTCAGAAGGTCATGCCGTGTTTTTTCACATCATCTGCGTCATAAATCTGACTCGTAGTCGTGCGACACTTCCGCACCACATCGCACGCACTTACCTGCGCACAGTGTGTGTGTGTGTGTGTGTGTGTGTGTCATTGTGTGTGT
>WBZZ01004962.1:52500-55000 GCA_019918135.1 Paulinella micropora
AAGGTTATGCTGTAGTGTTATGCCCAGGAGTTTTGCGTGTTGGCATTGCTCGAGGGTGTGGTTGTTTATTGTTATTGTGATATTTTGTTTTGTTTTATGGAAAATTGTGTATGTTGTTTTTGTTGGGTTGGGTACTAGGTTATTAGAGTGGAAGTAGTTGATTAATTTCGTTATTTCTGTTTGTGTTTTTTCTTGTAGGTTTTTAGGATTTTTAGCTGTTATTATGAGTGTGGTGTCGTCTGCATATGTGTATACTGTTCCTTGTTGTATAATATTGATTATGATATCTATGTAGAGTAGGAAGAAGGTGGTGGAGAGTGTGCTGCCTTGTGGGATGCCATGTGTGATGGTGCGTTTGTGTGACTTGGCATATTGTGTGTGGCCTCTTGAATGCGATTCGAGAAGTAGGATGCAAAGAACTGGACTGTGCCTTCGTTGAAATTAAAATTTCGTCGAAGTTTGTCCAGTACCTTTGAATGTTCTATTGTGTCGTATGCTTTCGAGAGGTCTACATAGAGAGCTAGTACTAGCTCTTCTTTGTCTTTATGTTTTTGTATTTGGTTTATTATGGTTTGGACTGTCATGGTTGTGCTTGAGTTAGGTCTAAATGCGTATTGTGTATGTGATATTATGTTGTGTTTTGTTAGGTGGTCCATTATTTGTTTATTTATTATTGTGTCAAATACTTTAGCTATTATGGGTAGTAATGATATCGGTCTGTAGAAAGCTGGCATGCTTGTGTCGCTGGCTTTGTATAGTTCTATTACTTTTGTTGTTTTGAGTGCGTCTGGGTATTTATTTTCATTTATGGCTTTGTTGAAGAGGTTGGTGAGTATAGGTGTGAGGAAAGCATGCATGTCTTTAATAAGTGTTGGTTTCATTTTGTATATGTCCTCTGCTTTATCTCTGTGTATTTTTTTTAGTGTTTTGTTTACAATGTCTTCTGTTGTGTTATGTAGTTTGAAGCTTGGATGTGTTTGTTTGTTTTCTTCCGCTCTCTCTTCTTGTTGTTGTTTATGTTCGGTTGTTGGTATGCTGTTGCTTGTTTTTTTGCCTATTGTTATGTAATGATCATTGAGTGCGTTTGCTATTTCTATGGGGTCTGTGTATGTTTTCTTTTTGTACTGTATCGTGGTTGGCGATGCTCTCGGTGGTTTGTTGTTAGGTACTAACTCTATGAGTTTTCTGTGTTGTTTCTTTGGGTTGTTTTTATTTTCTTCTAGCGTCTTCATTACTTCGTCTTTTTTTGGCTTTGTGTATTATTTTGTCGACTTTGTACCTCTGTGTTCTGTATGCTTGTTTGTTTTCTGTTGTCGTGTCATCTCTCCATTTTTTATATAGTAGGTGCTTTTTTCTTATTTGTCTCTTTATTATGGGGCTGCACCAGCTTTTTCTTCTATTGGATTGCTTGGGTTTTCGTTTGAAGTGTTCTATTATTTTTGTTATTGTTGTTTGTATGTTTCTAAATTTTTGGTTTGTGTCGCTGCTTTCTGTGTTGTCCTGTGTGATGTATTCTAGCTGTGTTTTGAGGTTTGCTAGTATTGCGTCTTTATTTTTGTCGTATATGTTTTTGGTGAGTCTGGGTGTGTTGTCTGTGTCTGGCTTTCTTGTGTGGGTGTGTATTATTGCGTATATGGGGTGGTGGTCTGATATGCACGGGCTTATGATGTTTGATTCTATGTTGGCATTTATATTGGTGATTATCATGTCCATGAGTGTATGGGATGTTGTGTGGACCATGTCGTGTCTTGTTGCTTTTGTTATTGTTGTGTAGAGGTTGTTGTGTACCATTAGGTTTTGAAAGTCTGTGTGTGGTTTATGTATGTTGTCTAGTAGGTTGTAGTTGAGGTCACCTACTAGTCTTATTGTGCTTGTAGGCGTTTTGTGTAGTATGCTGTTTATGTTATTTTGTAATGCATGCATGAATTGTTTGTCTATGAGTGGGCGTCTATACATACCTATTATTGTGTGTATTGGTTTGTTTTTAAGTTTATTATTATATATTCTTAGTGTTAGTGGAGTTTTGCATGACTCCGATATAGTTTGTTTATCGTCTATTGTAATGTGCATGTTGCTTTTATAGTATATTGAGATGTCGATGTGATGTTTAGCTGTGTATGTAGGGACAGGGAATGTGTTGTTACTGGTTGGTTGGGTTATGTAGTTATCTGTGAGTATGATGATGTCTGGTTGGAAGGGTAGGAGTTGTAGGTGTGTGATTAGGTCTTGATGATGTGGTTTGAGGGAGTGGATGTTGGTGTGATATATTGTGAGTGTATTGTTGTGTGTGTTGTTGTTGTTTTTATTGTTATTGTTATTATTATTCTTATTATAATTGTTGTTTTTTATGTTTTTATTACATGTTTTATTTTTGTTATTTTTAGAGGTGATGGATAGGTATGGTGTGAAGGATTGTGGGAGGAGAGTTGGGTGAGTGAGGTGCTCTGGGGGTTTTTGTTGGGGGGTCATTTAGGTGCTCATGGAGGTGTTGTTGTGCTGT
>WBZZ01004962.1:70000-77500 GCA_019918135.1 Paulinella micropora
GGTAGCATACATACATACGTACATACGTACATGCATACATGCATACATGCATACATACATACATACATACATACATACATATATATATATATATATATACATGCCATATTAGTGCATACATACATACATACATACATACATACATACATGCCATATTAGTGCATACATACATACATATATACATACATACATACATACATACATGCATACATGCATACATGCATGCCATATTAGTGCATACATACATACATACACATACATAACATAACATATATACATACATACATGCATGCCATATTAGTGCATACATACATACATACATGCATGCATACATACATACATACATACATACATACATACATACATGCATACATGCATGCCATATTAGTGCATACATACATACATACATACATACATACATGCATGCCATATTAGTGCATACATACATACGTACATACATACATGCCATATCAGTGCATACATACATAACATACATACATACATACATACATGCCATATTAGTGCATACATACATACATACATACATACATACATGCCATATTAGTGCATACATACATACATACATACATACATACATACATGCCATATTAGTGCATACATACATACATACATACATACATACACAAACAGGCTCCTGAAGGTATACATACATACATACATACATACATACATACATACATACATACATACGTACATACATCTATACATATATACATACATACATACATGCACTCCTGGTGTTATATCGTTTTTGAAAAAGAACAGCAAATGCATACATACATACATACATACATACATACATACATACACATACATACATACATACATACATACATACATACATACATACATGCACATGCAGGCTCCTTGTGGCATATCATTTCTAGAAAAAGAACAGCAAATATACATATACATACATACATACATACATACATACAAACAAACAAACATACATACATACATACATGCATACATGCAGGCTCCTCGTGGTATATCATTTCTAGAAAAAGAAGAGCAAATATACATACATACATACATACATACATACATACATACATACATGCATACATACGTACATACAAGTACATGCAGGCTCCCCAGAAAAAGAACATATAGATAGATAGGTAGATAGGTAAGATAGATAGATAGATAGATAGATAGATAGATAGATAGATAGATAGATAGATAGAATAGAATAGATAGATAGGTAGATAGACAGCAAATATACATACATACATACATACATACATACATGCACATGCAGGCACCTCGTGGCATATCATTTCTAGAAAAAGAAGAGCGACTGAATCAGCTATATCAGACAATATACGAAACACAGCGGACGAGCGATTCGTCAAAGGCAACAAGGATCTCCTGCCATCACTTCCTTGTTCCTTCTTCCCTCTACCTACCTACCTACCTATCTACCTATCTATCTATCTATCTATCTATCTATATATCTATCTATCTATCTATCTATATATCTATCTATCTATCTATCTATCTATCTATCTATCCATCTCTCTCCATCTCCCTCTCTCTCTCTCTCTCTCTCCCTATTTATCTATCTATCTATCTATTCTGTCTATTCTATCTATCTATCTATCTATCTATCTATCTATCTATCTATCTATCTATCTATCTATCTATCTATCTATCTATCTATCTATCTATCTATCTATCTATCTATCTATCTATCTATCTATCTATCTATCTATCTATCTCTCTCTCTCTCTCTCTCTCTCTCTCTCTCAGTCAAACCGCTGAACGTTCGGCTAGTCACTTTCCGGCGGGATAGGGCTGAGTGGAGCCTCCGTCTACCGTATCAGTGCCACTGCAGTGACTAGGCGGCTGAGACGGAGGCTCCACTGTTTACTACTGGTTCTCAGCCGGCGGCAGCCGCCCCGTCAAAAAATGATACTACTTGTGACTTGACTTGGAAATCGGGCGGCTTCGAGCCGATCTAACGTGTATTTCGATTCCGGGCCAAGTGCAGTTGACACGGTGATTCAAAAGTACTCATCATCTCCGGTTGGATCATAACGGCCGGGCTAGTTTCTCAAGTTTTATATATATACTAGTAAATTCAGTCACTTGAGTGTCTCAAGTTCCCACTGCAAACCGTGCCAGTGACTCTCAACTTGACTCGGCATCAAGTTAACTTCAGCTGTCTTGGCCCCGCGACACTGTGGACCGAACACTCAAACTGCTTATTAGGACGGTTCATCATAATATCACATATTAATACTACAACTGCCACAGTTGAAGTTGACACCAAATTACGGTGACTACGGCACGGTCACAGTCTCAGCTCACTTAAAAAATAGTTGAACGGCCGTGACCGGGCCGGCTTGGTTCAAGAAGTGTAGTTTCTCGTTTAAGTAGAATTCAATTGAGGCTCAGTAGTTACTGTTATTGCTGTTGACATTCAAGACAACAAAAAAAATTGATTTTTCTGTTTTGGTTGGAATTTCAGTTTTGGTTGGAATTTTGATTTTGGGTGAAAATTTTGAATTTTTCAAATTAACGGCTATATTCGTCCGCAAAATATCGTAAATTTTCGCGAAATGTTACCGTTAAATTTGAAAATTTGAATTTTTGTCACAAAAATGAAAAACTGTCACAAAAATGAAAATCTGACACAAAAATGAAAAACTAATTTTTGTTGTTGTCTTGAATGTCAACAGCAATACTAGCCTTGAATGATTTCTATTTGAAATTCAGGTAAACTGATGCTATATATATAATAGGCCCTACTAACTTATTTAAGTAGTATATGATCTCACGACTGCGGTCGGAGACTCTCAACTCAAGTCACCTTCTAGTACTGAGCGAGGCAGCCGGATAATGTCTCCGTTTAACGGGGCGGCGATAATGGTCGCAAGGAAGACGCTTAACAGGCTTTCAGGAGTTGAATATTTATTTATTGCCGGACCACGAGTGACCGTGCTCAGAGTCGCCCCTTTGCCAAGGTTAATTAGGTTTAAAAGTAGGGTTGAGTAAGGGCTAGGTTCAAGGTTTTTCAAGTATCGGGGCTGGTTTTTGAGTAGCAGGCCGCTGTAATATATAAGGGTTTGTAAGTGCGTTTGGTCTCCAGGGCTTGTGAGGTAGGCTCGACGAAGGTTCTGAACAGGATGCCAGACCACGAGTGACCGTGCTCGCCCCTTTGCCGACATTAACCAGGCTAGGTTTAGAGATAGGAAGGGCTACTAGGCTAGGTCGTCAGTTCAAGGTTTGTTAAGTATACGTGCTGGGTTTTGAGTAGAGCCGGTAAGGGTTTGTCACGGTAAGTGCGTTCTTTCTCCAGGGCTTGTGAGGTAAGCTCACGACGAAGGTTCTGAGTGGAACTTGAAGTCTGTGATACCGTAGGCTGATTCTGATTGGTTTTGGTTGTGCGGTAGTAACGGATGTAGGCATGCTAAAGTGGAAGGATAACTCATACTACTACTACTGCGGCAGCCAGTGGGAAGAATACATACAAGTTGATTAAGGCAAAAAAGGAACTTGAATTGCTAGAGTAAAAATGAACTTGATTTTTTCAGTGCACCTGGGTTGAGAAAATACTGGTAAAAAGTAAACTTGAAGTTGAGTCCGAGACGTAGCCTGGTAAGATATATTGAATTAAATTGTATCGTATTACATGAGAATTCAAGTGTCGGTTCCTCGATACGTTGGTTACGAAGTGAAGTTTAGGTTAGGTACTGACTCGGAAGTATGTATTAATATGGGTACTACCGGCGAGTTCCTCATGAATCGGAGCGGCAGTGTCCGACCAAAGTTCCTTGTGAAAAATACAGTTTGTCTTGAAGTTGGTAGTAATTGGACGGTAGAGGTAGAGTCCTTCTAGGCAACTTCCGTGTGGCAGAAATTATTGTAAATAGGTTGGTGAGTGGCTATAAGGAAACGTCCAGCTTTGGAGTTGGGGCAGTGATAGTATTTCAAGAGTCTTGAAGGTAAGTTGGTAATTGAAGTAGAGTTACAGTTCCTTATGAGCACGTTATTAAAGCGGCCACTTATTCCTGTCGCGGTAGCCTAGTATGATTACTAGAAAGTCACGGTTGGGGATATTAAAAAAATAATAATCATATGTATTGCTGTTGACATTCAAGACAACAACAAAAATTAGTTTTTCATTTTTGTGTCAGATTTTCATTTTTGTGACAGTTTTTCATTTTTGTGACAAAAATTCAAATTTTCAAATTTAACTGTAACATTTCGCGAAAATTTACGATATTTTGCGGACGAATATAGCCGTTAATTTGAAAAATTCAAATTTTCACCCAAAATCAAAATTCCAACCAAAACTGAAATTCCAACCAAAACAGAAAAATCAATTTTTTTTGTTGTCTTGAATGTCAACAGCAATAATAATAAATAATAATAATAATAAAAAATTTGAAAAAAAGTGGTAAAAAAAGGCAAAAAAGTCAAAAAAAAGTCAAAAAAAAAAAAAAAAAACAAAAAAAAAACAAGAACCCGGCAAGGACAAAAAGGCCGGGCAGTTGCCGGAAGGAAAGGTAATTGTCATTATCCCGCTGATGTCCGTCAATAACGGTGAATAAGGTGACACTGTCAATGTGATCAAAAAGCTGGTAACTGTTAGCCTTTTATAGGTTTAAATTATGGTATTAATAAATGAGTATTAATATTAATAGAATTCAGAATGTACGGACTCTGGGGCTGTTACAATACAAATGACATGAATGAGCATGAACACAGATTCAGAATACTTTTCTGTTAATAACAGAAGTACGTTCAGCCCTTCAGCATGGTGAAAGTTCTGTTACTATTGCTGTTGACATTCAAGACAACAACAAAAATTAGTTTTTCATTTTTGTGTCAGATTTTCATTTTTGTGACAAAAATTCAAATTTTCAAATTTAACGGTAACATTTCGCGAAAATTTACGATATTTTGCGGACGAATATAGCAGTTAATTTGAAAATTCAAATTTTCACCCAAAATCAAAATTCCAACCAAAACTGAAATTCCAACCAAAACAGAAAAATCAATTTTTTTTGTTGTCTTGAATGTCAACAGCAATAACATTACCAAAAAAAAAAAAAAAAAAAAAAAAAAAAAAAAAAAAAAACTTCAAAACAGCTCAAGACGTGATATGCGCTGGGAGCGACGGCGGCGGAGCTGTTGTCGGTCCCACCGGCGACCAGTCATGGCCACCTCGACCAGCCGTGGCTACCTCAGCTCTTAGCCATGGCCAGCTGGTGGTTGCTACTGCTGAGGTTGAAAATGGTAAAAGCCAGGCAATTTTGAACTGATTGTTCTCAGCCAGTATCGATGCTACCGCGGTGAGAAACGCGTGATTTGAAAGCCTTGCCCATCAGCACTGTCACATTACTATTGCTGTGGACATTCGGGTGGCAAACTTGCCCCCACTTTTGACCTGATCTCTCTCGATCAAGATTTGAGATACATATACATATACATATACATAATGTATACATATACATATACATATACATATACATATACATATACATATACATATACATATACATATACATATACATATACATATACATACATATACTATACATATACATATACATATACATATACATATACATATACATATACATATATATATACATATACATATACATATACATATACATGTACATGTACATATACATACATACATACATACATACATATATATATATATATATATATATATATATATATATATATATACATGACACTGCGGAGTGCACTGTTGGAAAGCTCTTGTCCTGAGCTTTCAAATGCTGGCTTCAGCAGAGTCGTTTCACTTCCCATTGATTCTTCCTCCCTTCCTTCCTTCCTTCCTTCCTCCCTCCCTTCCTTCCTCCCTCCCTCCCCCCCTTCATTCCTTCCTTCCTTCCTTCCTTCCTTCCTTCCTTCCTTCCTTCCCTTGGAGAACGATGAGATCAACGTTAGCCGACTGCGCCGCGTGAACGTCCCCCAGGAGCAGGGAGAGGAGAGGCAGTCGTGAGGAAGTACTAGGGAGAAATGGCGGGGCAATGGAGAAGGGAGAGAGGCAGTCGTGAGGAAGTACTAGGGAGAAATGGCGGGGCAATGGAGAAGGGTCACGTGTGCGTCCTAGAGCAGCCGAAGCATGAGAAGGACGCCAAAGCGTGGGAAAGGACTTTCCGGAAAAATCACCGCAGACACCGCGAAAGTTTCGCGGAAAATAACCGCAAACACCGCGACGCGGAAAATCACCGGAAACACCGCGAAAGTTTTGTGGAAAATCACCGGAAACACCGCGAAAGTTTCGCTGCCTTGGCCTCCCGTCTTACTTGCCCATGTATTTCTACAGAAAAGGGGGAAAGCTCGGGGCGATCGGTGGCACCACCGCTCAAGGCGGAGGCGGCTCGAGACGGTTGCTGTCTTTGTTGGTTAAGAGAATAGCCGTAGGGAAGTGCTGAACGCTGCAGTCCACGGCGCAGGCAGGGCAAGAAACCGCCTAGCACGTGATAAGTACATACATACGTACTTACGTTACGTACATACATAGATTGTCATACATACATAGATAACATACATACATACATACATACATACATACATACATACATACATACATACATTACATACATTACATATATAAACATACATACATACATACATAAACATACATACATAAATACATAACATACATACATACATACATACATACATACATACATACATACACACATGCATGCATGCATACATACATACATACATACATACATACATACATACATACATACATACATACATACATACATTACATACATACATTACATACATAACATACATAAGTACATACATAAACATACATAAACATACATAAACATACATACATACATACATACATACATACATACATACATACAAAACATACAAAACATACTTGACATACAGACATACAGACATACATACATACATACGTACATACGTACGTACATACGTACGTACGTACGTACATACGTACATACATACGTACATACATACATACATACATACATACATACATACATACATACATACGTACGTACGTATGTACATACGTACGTATGTACATAGTACATAAATACATACATACATACATACATACATGCATGCATGATACATGCACGCATGCACGCATGTGCATGCATGATACATGCATACATACATACATACATACATACATACATACATACATACATAAATACATACATAAATACATACATAAATACATACATATATACATAGCGTAAATATCATAACATATCATAACATAACATAATATAACATAATATAACATAACATAAACATAACATAAACATAACATAAACATGACATAAACATAACATAAACATTACTATATAACATAAACATGACATAAACATAACATGTACATAACATTCACAGAACATTTACATAACAATATAACATAAAAATATAACATAACATAACATAACATAACACGACATAACATAACATAACACT
>WBZZ01004962.1:110000-112500 GCA_019918135.1 Paulinella micropora
TACTTCCCACCATTACCTTTTTTCCCACCTACTGCCTCACTATGTTTCCTTTTTGTCCCATCTACTGCCCCATTACTGCCTTTTCGTCCCACCTACTGCCCCATGACTGCCTTTCTGTCACACCCTCTGCTCCACCTTTTCCTTTTTCTCCCACCTACTTCCCCATCATTGCCTATTTGTCGCATCTTCTGCCCCACTATTGCCTCCCCCCCCCCCCCCTCCCCACCTCCTTCCCCGCCTTCTTTTTCCCACATCTAGGGGAAGCAAGACAATAGTGGGAAGTTCGAGCTGATTACCTTGGACTTCAACCGCAAAGAGAAGACAATTTCACTTCGAGCAGAGAACGAGGTATGTATATGTGTATGTATGCAATGTTTATGTTTATGTTATGTTATGTTATGTTATGTTATGTTATGTTATGTCATGCCATGTCATGTCATGCCATGCCATGCCATGCCATGTCATGCCATGTCATGTCATGTCTTGTCATGCCATGTCATGTCATGCCATGCCATGTCATGTCATGTCATGTCATGTCTTGTCATGCCATGTCATGTCATGCCATGCCATGCCATGTCATGTCATGCCATGCCATGTCATGTCATGCCATGCCATGCCATGCCATGCCATGCCATGCCATGCCATGTCATGCCATGCCATGTCATGCCATGCAATGCCATGCCATGTCATGCCACGCCATGTCATGTCATGTCTTGTCATGCCATGTCATGTATGTAGGAGGAGGCTCATCGCTGGATAGACCGACTGTTAGACGCGAGGACCATAGGTACACGCCTACTACCGTGCTATCATGTGATATGCTACTGATTGTGCCACCATTGTGTGACCACGTCCTACTGCTGTGCTTTTTTTGTACTGCTGTGCCACATGCTCCTGTGAGGTAGGTGTAAGGTGTAAGGTGTGAGCTGTAAGGTGTGAGGTGTTAGGTGAAGGTGTGATGTGTGAGATGGCAGGTGTGAGGAGGTAGTAGGTAGGTAGGTAGGTAGGTAGGTAGGTAGGTAGGTAGGATATGCGGTCGGAGTTGGCACCTGGGTAGGTAGGTAGGTAGGTAGGTAGGCAGGCAGGCAGGCAGGTAGGTAGGTAGGTAGGTCGGTACATAGAAAGAAAGATCTAAGGTGTTAGGTGAAAGGTGTGTTGTAAGGTGTAAGGTGGTAAGGTGTGCGAGGTGTGAGATGTGAGGTGTAAGGTGTGTGAGGTGTCTATTGCTGTACGCATGACAATGGTACAGGTAAAAGTGAACAGCCCTCTGGATCAGAGTAGAACAAAACTACAGTCACAGTCACTTACACCATTGTGCTAGCGTCGTGTCATAAGGCTACGACTGCGCTACAGTTACAGCCACTTACACCATTGTGCTAGCGTCGTGTCATAAGGCTACGACTGCGCTACAGTCACAGTCACTTACACCATTGTGCTAGCGTCGTGTCATAAGGCTACGACTGCGCTACAGTAGTCACTTACACCATTGTGCTAGAGTCGTGTCATAAGGCTACGACTGCGCTACAGTCACAGTCACTTACACCATTGTGCTAGCGTCGTGTCATAAGGCTACGACTGCGCTACAGTCACTGTCACTTACACCATTGTGCTAGCGTCGTGTCATAAGGCTACGACTGCGCTACAGTCACAGTCACTTACACCATTGTGCTAGCGTCGTGTCATAAGGCTACGACTGCGCTACAGTCACAGTCACTTACACCATTGTGCTAGCGTCGTGTCATAAGGCTACGACTGGCGCTGCTACTGCTGTGCCGACCATTGAGATAGCTAGCTAGCTAGCTAGATAGATAGATAGGTAGATAGATAGGTAGATAGATAGATAGATAGATACATATTTTCCTACTACTACTGTGCCGTTGAACATTTGCTGATGTATATGCTATGTGTGTCGCGCGACGTAGGTAGAGGTGGAAAACCTGGCCAGTTACTTCTGTGCCGACCATTGTGCTCTTCCTACTACTGTGCCGTTGACCATTGTGCTGATGTATATGCTATGTGTGTCGCATGCCATGTACATATACATATACATATACATATGCGTATACATATACATATACATATACACAGCAGTTAGGAAAAGACACAATGGTGTTGGCACAACAGTCGTAGCCATATAACACGACTAGCACAATAGTGTAACTGTGACGAGTTTTTTATGTATATGTATATGTATATGTATATGTGTATGTATATGTATATGTATATGCATATGCATATGTACATGTACATGTACATGTATATGTATATGTATATGTATATGTATATGTATATGTATATGCATATGCATATGCATATGTATATGTATCTGTATCTGTATCTGTATCTGTATCTGTATCTGTATCTGTATCTGCATATTGTGCTGAACATTGTGCTGATGTGTATGCTATGTGTGTCGCACGACGTAGGTAGAGGTGGAAAACCTGGTCTGACAGTCACTACACTATGGTGCTATGTCGTGTCATGAAGGCTACTGCTGGCG
>WBZZ01004962.1:125000-127500 GCA_019918135.1 Paulinella micropora
GTTGTGTCAGCTAGCCGACGCACATTGTGTGGACAACTTTTTTTAATCGGTCACCTCCACAAAATGTGGTCAGGTTACCGATAAAACTACATATGCGGCGCGCCAAATTTGACGTGTTTTGCGGGCTCGCCGGCCCGGCTCGTCCGCAAAACACGTCGAATTTGTGGCTAGCCGCATAATATACTATTTTGGTTTTCTTGTCTCCGGTGACACCGCTATAGAAACACCGAATTATACAGAAATTTCCCTTAGTCTTAATTGGGGGCAGGCGAACACTCAAGGACGAGCAGGTGATATGTGTATGTATGTATGTATGTATGTATGTATGTATGTATGTATGTGTGTATGTGCGTATGTATGTCTGTATATATGTATGTATGCTTGTATATGATGAATGAATGAATGAATGAATGAATAAATGATACTTACGCAGTAAGCACGGGGGGGGGGGGTAATCACCAAATAAGGACAAGTATAATGTCATTAAAGTATACAAAAGAAGGCTAATTTATATAACATAATGTCTCCAGTCCATCCTTACAGAAGCACTTAAAAACATCCTTAAAAATTTTTAAGGTCAGGGCAAGTCAACTTTTTTTGTTACATTAAAAAACAAAAAAAAAAAAAAAAAAAATTATGACGAGGTCATATGAGTTTTTCAAAAAAAAATGAGGACACGTAGCAAGTCGTTTCGGAGGCTATTTCTTCTTCCTATTCTTCTTCTCTCTTTTATAATTTAGACAAAATTTGCTTAAAATAAGTATATAGAGAGAGAAGATAGAAAGGACATAGCAAATATTGCAAAAATGACGTCTCCACCATGTCCTCATTTTGGTGCTCATTTTTTTATTTATAAACTCCTAAAAATTTATAAGAATGGAACATGCACATAAGGATAGGCGGTATATATATATATTGTATATATATATATATATCCTAATCTATTTCTAATCTATTGTATGCATGTATGTATGTATGTATGTATGTATGTATGGTAAACAGAGCGCGCACGAGGCTGAAGACTGGATGAATTGCCTACGCCAAGCACGTGACCAGGCTACGTCATCTGCCCAGTCACAGCACAATCGCCACCACCAGCCGGCCGTTTCACATCCTCGCGTAACGGACGGGGGAGGTGCACCTCCCGCCGGAAAATCCCGGGCGGTGGCCTCCTGTAAATATACATATATACATACATACATACATGCATACATACGCACATACATACATACATACACACATACATACATACATACATACATACATACATACATACATACATACATACATGCATGCATACGTACATACATACATAGCTGTGCCGGCCCCGCTGCTCAATGTGTCGCGCGGATCAGCCGGCCCGGCGGGGCTAGCTGATACGGACAAAGAAGGCAGCGAGGTGGTTCAGGCCGCCAAGAGGCAGAAGCGCGGCTTGGTGACGTATCGTACGCCTATCACACAGAAGTGTTCACCCGTGATGGAGGGCTATCTGAAGAAACAATCACCCAAAGTGGTGGCTGGGCTGCGCGCGTGGCAAAAGCGCTACTTTGTCCTGGATCGCGCGAATGCCGTTTTTTCCTACTTCAAGAACAAAAAGGCATTTAAGGAAAGCTCCGGGTTCGAGCCCATCGCGGCCATACCGCTGTCCCTGGTCACTACCGCCTTCATATCCCTCCATTGGCTCACTACTGCCTTCATATCCCACAATTGCCTCCCTACTGCCTTCATATCCCTCCATTTCCTCACTACTGCCTTAATGTCCCTGCATTGCCTCACTACTGCCTTAATGTCCCTGCATTGCCTCACTACTGCCTTGATGTCCCTGCATTGCCTCACTACTGCCTTAATGTCCCTCCATTGCCTCACTACTGCCTTAATGTCCCTCCCTTGCCTCACTACTGCCTTAATGTCCCTCCCTTGCCTCACTACTGCCTTGATGTCCCTCCGTTGTCTCACTACTGCCTTCACAGGTCGTCACCGCCGCCTTGGTCCCTGGGGCGAACTTGGCGCGGTTTAACGTGTACTTGTCCAACGAACGCGCCTTGCAGCTGCTGGCGGCGGGCAACGCAGAGGCACAGACCTGGGTGGACTTTCTCATGCAGCCCTTAGCTAGCCCTACTAAGCAATCCCCTATGCAACAGATACGACCAAATGAGGTAACAATAGAAAGCCAGGTAGATAGATAGATAGTAGATAGATAGATAGATAGATAGATAGATAGATAGACAGACAGACAGACAGACAGATAGATAGATAGATAGATAGATAGATAGATAGATAGATAGATAGATAGATAGCCTACCAACCTACCTACCTACCTGCCGATGAATCTACCTACATCAATACGTGCATGCATGCATGCAGGCCTCCAAGCCTGCTCAGTCGTTCGCCCAGCCCGCCCCCAAAGGCTCGCTGGAGTTGGTGGATATTTTTCAAGCAAGCAACAAGCAGTTCTACGTGGCCTTTATGAATTTTCTCAAGGACACGGAGGGGCAGGCGC
>WBZZ01004962.1:180000-185000 GCA_019918135.1 Paulinella micropora
TTGGCATTAGCGCAACAGCCTAGCGCAGCCGAGCTAACAGCACTGAAATCCAACTTGCCTTGGCTGGGCCCGCTGCAGGTGAAATCGGGTCAAAACCGCCTGTGGCTTGAACGCAAGACTAACCGCTCGCTCGCCTTCCAGCAACGCACGAACCAGGAGGGTGTGCTGAAGAAGTTACCGGTAGCCAAACAGGCCGGGCCGACGTCGGCCAGAAAGTGGAAATCGCACTATTTCGTCCTGGACACGGGCCGGGCGTGCCTGTACTGGTATGACTCGGTGCGGGACATGACGAGCCTGGTGGGGAAGCAGCGGGTGCTGCCGTTAGCCTTCGTGATGGAAGTCAAGGTGCCCCCGCCTGCGCCCAAGGACCAAACCGCGAGGCTCAACTTAGTCCTGAGCCAGCAGTGGGGCGAGTGGGCGGGGAAAGAGCTGAAGCTGCAGAAGGAGTGGGGCTCCGTGCTCTGCCTGCAGGCTGCAAGCAGCCAAGAGCTTGAGCAGTGGGTCCAGGCGCTGCAGCAAGCGCTCCAAGCCCAACGCAAAGAGCAGGCCGACAGCATGGCGGCCAAGGAAGTCGAAGAGCGTCTGACTGCCCACTGGCGGAAAGTACATGGCCTTGACCCAAACGCGGACGAGGGCCCTGCCACTGCTTCGACTTCTACCCCGCCTTCTCTCCCTCCGCCTTCTTCTTCTTCTCCCTCCAGGTCTTTGCCCTCCTCTCCTCAGCAAGTTGTGTCTTCGCTCCCCTTGTTGAAAGACCAGGCCGTCAAGGGCGCTTCTGAAGCGTACCAAAACGCACGCTCTCAACTTAAGCGGTTTGGCTCGAAAGAACCGTCATCTGCCGATAGTAGTCACGCACAAGTTAGCCCACCGTGGACTGTGACTTTATCACATCCCTCCTCCTCCTCATCATCATCAACAACAACGACAGATGCAACATCAACAACACAAGCAGCATCGACAACAACAGCAACAACAACAACGACAACAACGACAGCAACATCAACAAGAGAAGCAACAACATCATCATCATCATCATCATCACCACCACCAGCAGCAGCATCCTCCACCACATCGCTTCCCTCTTCAACAGAAGATCATCCACAATCCACCTCACCAAACAACGATGATAGTCTACAATCTACGTCATCGATCAACGACGATACCCTGCTAGCTCTGCCTGTCATGTCGCGAAAACGAGCAGACACGTATGTATGTATGTATGTATGTATGTATGTATGTATGTATGTATGCATGTATGTATGTATGTATGTATGTATGTATGTATGTATGTATGTATGTATGTATGTATGGTATGTATGTATGTTATGTTATGTTATGTTATGTCATGTTATGATATGTTATGTCATGTCATGTCATGTCATGTTTATGTTTATGTTTATGTTTATGTTTATGTTTATGTTATGTTATGTTATGTTATCTTATGTTATGTTATGTTATGTTATGTTTATGTTATGTTATGTTATGTTATGTTTATGTTATGTTATGTCATGTTTTGTTATGTTATGTTATGTTATGTTATGTCATGTTATGTCATGTTATTCATGTCATGTCATGCCATGTCGTGTCATGTCATGTCATGTCATGTCATGCCATGTCGTGCCATGTCGTGTCATGTCATGTCATGTTATGTCATGTTATGTCATGTTATGTTATGTTATGTTATGCTATGTTATGTTATGATATGATATGTTATGTTATATTATGTTAATGTTATGTTATATTATGTTATGTTATGGTATGTTATGTCATGTTATGTTTATGTTATGTTAATGTTATGATATGTTATGTTATGTTATGTTATATTCTGTTAATGTTATGTTATGTTATGTTATGGTATGTTATGTTATGTTATGTTATGTCAATGTTATGTCAATGTTATGTTATGTTATGTTATGTTATGTTATGTTATGTTATGTTTGTATGCCAGCTGGATGGAAGAGGTGGAAGTGGAGCGCAGGAAACAAGAAGAACGTGAACAACGAGCGCAGGCGGTACGCACGAGTAGGAGTAGGAGGAGGAGGACCAGGAAGAGGAGGAGCAGGAGGAGGGGGAGGAGTTGGAGGAACAGGAGTAGTGGTAGTAATTACCTACATACCTTCTTACCTACCTATCTACTTCTTATCATATCATATCCTATCCTATCCTATCCTATCCTATCCTATCCTATCCTATCCTTTCCTATCCTATCCTATCCTATCCTAACCTATCCTATCCTATCCTATCCTATCCTATCCCATCCTATCCTATCCTCCCCTACCCCACCCTACCCTACACTACCCTACCCTATCCTATCCTACCCGACCGTACCCTACCCTACCCTACCTACCCTACCCTACCCTACCCTATCCTATCCTACCCTACCCTACCCTACCCTACCCTACCCTACCTACCCTACCCTACCCTACCCTATCCTACCCTACCCTACCCTACCCTACCCTACCCTACCCTACCCTACCCTATCCTACCCTACCCTACCTACCCTACCTACCCTACCTACCCTACCCTACCCTATCCTACCCTATCCTACCCTACCCTACTCTACCCTATCCTATCCTAGCCTATCCTACCCTACCCTACCCTACCCTACCCTATCCCACCCTATCTCATCCTCAGGCGCGGGAGAAGGCCATCCAAGAGAAAAACCAGGCGTTGATGGAAATCCAGAAACGAGAACAGGAGCGACAGAAGGAGCACGAAGAGCTGATGAAGCGTATGCGGCTAGGCACTGAGGTGCGCAAGCGGAACATCGAGGAGCAGTTGGAACGATTCAAGCGCGAACGAGAAGAGGAGAAGAAGCGGCGCGAGGAGGAGAAGGCGGCCAGGATCGCGGCGCGCCTGCAGGAGCTTGAGGAAGAAGAGCTGAGGCAAGCAGAGGAGGAGATCATCCAGCAGGCGATGCAGTGGGCAGAAGAGACGCCGCAAGGCATCACCCTAGGAATCATGGCGCCGGGTCTGCAGGCCAAGGCCGCGGCTGTGAAGGCGGAGAAGGAAAAGGCTGACCGCGAAAGGCAAGAAAAGTCCATCGCCTTGGCCTCACCGGCTCATGCCGGAAAAGAAAAAGAAAGCGATAGGCCGGAAGGAGCCGTTGGCCAGGAAAAAGGCAATACGGATGAGCCGGACCGGCGCTACTCGGGCAAGCTGCTGCAGGTATTATATAAATTGTATGTATTGTCTTGTATTGTCTCGTATTGTATTGTGTTGCATATGATTGTATGTAATCTGATGTAACGTGATATGATACAGCACTAAATTGTATTGTATTGTATTGCATTCTATTCTATGCTATTCTATTCTATTCTATTCTATTCTATTCTACTCTACTCTACTCTACTCTATTCTATTCTTCTCTTCTATTCTATTCTATTCTGCTCTATTATATTATATTATATTATATTATATTATATTATATTATACTATATTTTATTATATTATATTATATTATATTATATTATATTATATTATATTATATTATTACATTACATTAAATTGAATTACATTACATTACGTTACATTACATTACATTACATTACATTACATTATATATATACTATATTATATAATATTATATTATATTATACTATACTATACTATATTATATTATATTATATTATATTATATTATATTATATTATTATATTATATTATATTATATTATATTATTTTATATTATATTATATATAATATTGTATTGTATTGTATTGTATTGTGTTGTATTGTTTTAAATTATTTTGTATAAAATTATATTATATTATATTATATTATATTATATTATATTATATTATATTATATTACATTATATTACATTACATTACATTGCATTATATTATATTATATTATCTTATATTATCTTATAGTATCTTATATTATCTTATATTATATTATATTATATTACATTATATTATATTATATTATATTATATTATATTATATTATATTATATTTTTCCATTCTATTATATTTATGTTCTATTCTATTCTATTCTATTCTGTTCTGTTCTATTCTGTTCTATTCTATTCTATTCTGTTCTATTCTGTTCTATTCTATTCTATTCAATTCTATTCTATTCTATTCTATTCTGTTCTATTCTATTGTCTTGCATGACCCAGGCGATAAAAAGTCTATACCATGCGATCGACCACAGCAAGACGATGATGCTGACCATTGGCTTATTGTATTTCTATTCTATTCTATTCTATTCTATTCTATTGTACTCTACTCTGCTCTACTCTATTCTATTCTATTCTATTCTGTTCTGTTCTGTTCTGTTCTATTCTATTCTATTCTATTCTACTCTACTCTACTCTACTCTACTCTACTCTACTCTATTATACTCTATTCCATTCTATTCCATTCTATTTTATTCTATTCTAGTCTATTCTAGTCTAGTCTAGTCTAGTCTAGTCTATTCTATTCTATTCTATTCTGTTCTGTTCTGTTCTGTTCTATTCTATTCTATTCTATTCTATTCTGTTCTATTCTATTCTATTGCTTTACATAGGCGATGAAACGTCTGTACATGGCGATCGACCACAGCAAGCCGATGATGTTAACGTTCGCCTTCTGCGAGGCGCGGGAGATACAAGCGGCGGCCTGTGTCTGCCAGTATTGGTACGACACACTATTGCCTTTTTGTCCCGTCTTCTGCCCCACTATTGCCCATTTGTCCCCTCTTCTGCTCCACTATTTCCTTTTCGTCCCCTCTTCTGCCCCACTAATGCCTTTTCATCCCATCTTCTGCCCCACTACTGCCTTTTTGTCCCCTCTTCTGCCACACTAATGCCTTTTTGTCCTGTCTTCTGCCCCACTATTGCCTTTTTGTCATATCTACTGCTGCACTATTGCCTCCAAGCGGCGGAATGTGTCTGCCAGTATTTGTATGAAGATGATTATTGTTATTGTTCTTATAGTAGTAGTAGTAATAATAATAATAATAATAATAATAATAATAATAATAATAATAATAATAATAATAATAGTGCTT
>WBZZ01004962.1:192500-195000 GCA_019918135.1 Paulinella micropora
ATTAGAGCTTATCGTCAATTCTTCGTACTCCCCTCACGGGTGAGACGATGGAGGCGCATGTGCAGAAATGCATCAGCCATTGACAGAGAAGCACTATTATTATTATTATTATTATTATTATTATTATTATACTACGTGGGAAGATGAGTAAAAGAAGGCCTTAAGGGAGGACGAAGGAGTCAAGGTAGTATTGGAGGCGCAAGGCTGAAAATGATGATGATGATTATTATTATTATTATTATTATTATTATTATTATTATTATTATTATTATTATTATTATTATTATTATACTACGTGGGAAGATGAGGAGGAAAAGAAGGCTGGACGAAGGGGTCAAGGTAGTATTGGAGGCGCAAGGCTGAAAATGATTATTATTATTATTATTATTATTATTATTATTATTATTATTATTATTATTATTATTATTAATATTATTATTATTATTATTATTATTATTATTATTATTATTATTATTATACTACGTGGGAAGATGAGGAGGAAAAGAAGGCCTTAAGGGAGGACGAAGGGGTCAAGGTAGTATTGGAGGCGCCAGGCTGAAAATGATGATGATGATTATTATTATTATAATTATTATTGATATTATTATTATTATTATTATTATTATATTATTATTATTATTATTATTATTATTATTATTATTATTATTATTATTATTATTATTATTATACTACGTGGGAAGATGAGGAGGAAAAGAAGGCCTTAAGGGAGGACGAAGGAGTCAAGGTAGTATTGGAGGCGCAAGGATGAAAATGATGATGATGATGATAATGATGATTATTATTATTATTATTATTATTATTATTATTATTATTATTATTATTATTATTATTATTATCCCTGAAAGGTGTTGGTGAAGGGGGTGGGGGGAGCTATGTCACGCCCACAGATTAAAGGATCAACATATCTATCTATCTATCTATCTATCTATCTATCTTGGGGGGAGCTATGTCACGCCCATAGATTAAAGGATCAACATATCTATCTATCTATCTATCTATCTATCTATCTATCTATCTATCTATATCTATCTATCTATCTATCTATCTATCTATCTATCTCTCAGCGAAAACGAACAACGTGCAGCAATCCAAAAGAAGTTCATTCTTTCTATGCAAGCCATCGATAGCTGCTCGATCAATGGCTTTATGAAATTTTGGCTATACCAGCACTACGCTGTCCAGTCACTTGCCTGGCCATTTCTCATTTATGACCTCTGCTTATCTTTCGCCAAAACCCTTGAGAAAATTGCGACCCGCTTCCTCAAAAAATGGGCCAATATCTACAAAAGAGCTCTGGTCTCTTGCCTTTACCGCCCACGCTCGAAATTCGGTCTACAGCTCCAATCCATCGTCTCTTTTTACCAGCGACTTCAAATCAACCGTGCTCAAATGCTGAAGTACTGCCCAGATAAACACCTCTCGTCCATTTATGCGATGAACCTGACGAAACACGAAACATTTCGAACTATCTGGAAACCAGAGCCTGTGCTCGAAAAGCTTGAGGCACAAGTTGATTTTGAATTCAAACATCGAGGCCAATCCGATCATCTCGGACTTGGCCATGGTCGCTACCCAAAAGAACATTCCATCACAGACCGCAAAGACAGGGTTTTAGAATTAGCTGCTGAGACAATACTTGAGACAACCACAGTGCATGACATGGACAAAGCCATGCAAGGGTGCTTCCTTCGTTTTGAAGACGCATGCCCCTTCGACCTCTCCTGGGCTCGCCTCATCGGAACCCGTAATCCCCGTTTAATCTCTTGGGTCATCAACGCAAGCACAAACTCGGTTATTACCCCCGACCTTAGACGTCTGTGGGGAATCATTCCCAACAACAAGTGTGCCCTCTGTTCTGGTCAAGCACATCTATGCCACATCCTCTCCGGTTGCCATGTTGCCCTCAAACAAGGCCGCTATACCTGGCGTCATGACTCTGTGCTCTGCACTATTGAAGCTCCCCTTCAGAAACACATCGAGAGCCATAACAAACGCTCCCCTATAGACCAAAATGAATCAAAGTCTATGTTTGTGAAAGAGGGCGAGCAGAAGCCTAAGAGACAGTCATTTCATCGACCATCCCTGCTTGACACTGCAAACGATTGGCAACTCCAAACCCAATACACCGGTTCTGAGCAAGCCTTTCCTGTCCACATTTGTGTCACTGACCTCCGCCCCGATATCGTTGTCTGGTCACTGTCTACCAAGATATGTATTCTGATCGAGCTAACGTGCCCGGTCGAGGAAAACATCCTTGACGCACGAGCCTACAAGACCAACCGATACAACAAGCTCAAATCTCAAATCGAGGACAACGGATGGACCTGCCACCTTCGACCAATCGAATGCGGGGCTCGCGGCATGGTATCGTTCTCTGTTCATCGATGTTTCCGCGCCTTGGGTTTTTCCCATCCCCAATCCAAATCCCTTTGCTTCAAGCTATCCTCCTGCGTAGCTCGTTGCTCTTTTGCGATTTATC